>JAKCPI010010853.1:0-54794 GCA_023213315.1 Euborellia annulipes
AAACATGGGCGTAACTAGGGGGGTGCCGGGGGCCTGCCCCCCCCCCAGAAGGCTCGTGCCCCCCCCCCCAGAAAGCTCCTTGCCCCAAGAAAAATTGAGAAAATATGGGGCTTTCCAGGCTCACCGGAGGATAGCTGCTGGTACATGCTGGTACCATGCTCCCCCCAGCCAAATTCTCTAGTTACGCCCATGGTGGTCTTCAAACAATTTTGAAAGCAAAATGAGAACAGCATCAAAAAAATAATTGATTTTTGAATTTTAAGAGAAAGTAAAAATTAATATGTCAAAATAAATTTGGAAAATCGATTTTTAATCATTTTCAGAACGTTTTAAGACTAAAATTTCATTGTTTTTGCTTGAATATTTTATATACTAAGTTATTCAATCAATATCAAGGCATAAATGTGTTTATTTGATTAAAAAACAATAAATTAGGATAATTAGAAAATGAAAGAGGCAGTTAAAATTTGAAGATGTAAAAGGCAATTAATAAACCCCCATTTTATGTGGTCGTAGTTAAATAAAAAAATGTCCATAGCTTTATAATTGATTGAAAAGACCAGTTTTGCATTTTTCCACAAATCCAACGAAAAATAAGAGAGATATAGCGACTTTTTGAAAAGCGAATCTGCGCGTGAAGAAAAGCCTAGACAAGAGTGAAGCGAGGCTCCCTGGCTGCACTCTGGGCGCCGATCGAATTAGAAAAAACAAATTGATGCTCTCCCATCATTTGAAATAACTGCCAAATTGATTGATTTCATCTTTTTATGCTTTTATAAAATTTTATTCGAAACTTTTTTTAACTATAAGAATAAAAGACTGCATATTTATCTATATAAAATTCAATCCTTTGAGAAAAAATAAAATTTCAAAATATTTTGTCTTCAATCAAAGAGATGCTTATTTCTCATAAATATTTTAAATAATAAAATCCATCCCTTTAGACCTTTAGTTTAGTGGTTGTTAAACTTTTTGAGTCGCGTCCCCGTTGGGAACCAAATAAATATCTCACGGCCGCCCCCCCCCCACTATTTTTTTTTTTTTACATTCTCTTGCCTGTGTGTGTTCAATTTTAAGCATGAAGGAATTGAGCTAGGAGGGTGAAATTTTATATTTAAGTTAGACACCACCTGAGGCGTGGAAATAAGCTAAGCTTTTAATCAAAATCAGCCAAAAAGTACTAGTTCTTTACTGATATAGTTTTTCAGATTTTTTCGATTTTCTCAAAATTCGCTCTAACGATTTTTTTTTTAAATTAATAAATCAATTACTTTTTAGATGCTCTTTAAAATGTATTATATATTCTCATTTTGCCATTGAAATCTTCTGAAGACCACTTTACTCTTGTGTTTCATAAGATAGGTGAAATGGTTGCCAGAATTTAAATCTTTTACTTTTTAGATTAAAATTCATATAAATCAATTATTTAGATGCCCTTTTAAAAAGTACATCAGTAATATTTTGTGAAAATTGTTTGAAGTACTCAAATCATTTCATCTAAATTAAATTTTACACTTTGATATTTAACTACCCTACAGTAATACAAGATCGAAATATCGCTTGTCTTCAAATAAATGATGATGAAGAATTGAAATATTTTACATCTAACTAAATATATAACTATCATTTATTTGGCAATATTCTCTGACTGCTTAATTAATTTTTTTTTTTTTTTCTCTTTCAGTTTTTATAATTCTTCCAAATGTCCAAAAAAAAAAAAAATTTTTTTTTTTTTTTTTTTTCTCCTCCCCCCCCCCCCCCCCCTAATGGAAAAGGGGGGGGGGCCCAAAAATTAACTTAAAAGCTATTAAATTATTATTTTTAAAAAGAGAAATCATATTTCTTAGAAACGAGGGGAAGGCGCCTGGCGACAATCAGAGCAGAGGGGTGGGGGAGCCTGCCGCCCACGACCCTCCCCTCCTTTGGCCAAACTAAGAGCGAGTAATTAATTAAACAGGAAATGAATAAAAACTTGATAATTCAATCGTCTATAACTCGGAAACGGCGCATCCAATTCGCATCGGATTTTTTGTAATGAGTTTAGAATTTCCTAGAGAATATTCACATGGAACTAAAATTGAATAATTAAGAATATATTTTTTCTTTAATCTAACCATCCGTTCAACCAATCAAACGATAGTAAAAAGGATCATCGTTCTATATAATCCCTGAAATTTTCCCTTTTATATGTATATAAAATTTTCATGGCTGGTCCCATGGCCCCCCAGCCAAATTCTCTAGTTACACCCATGCTACTAAAAAATAAACACTTCTATCGTATTTTAAAATATGTGTTGACTGGCCTTTCTTCGGTGTTTGAAAGATGTGTACTGTGCTTGTCACGTCAGATTTTTTATCACGATATATATTTTTTCCGGCAGTACAGTGGGTGCAACAAGTGGAGCTTTGGGCAACCAAAATTCTTAGCTTTCAGAAGTTAAGAGTAGCTTTTCCCTTTCAGTTGCATTAAATAAAAAAGATGATTTATTTATTTTAAAAATATTGATTTGGTTGACTAAGCTCAAGACTCCTCTCTCAAGCAGGGAACTTGTAGTACCCACTGTACATTAAAGATGTAAAATATTTTTGTTCCCCTGGCAAATAATTCGATTATGTATGAATTGAAACAAAATTAAGGTCTTAAAAAGAATTTCAAAAGTCGTCAAGGGTGAATTTGACTCTTTTAAAGTTTGCCGACCCCAATCATAACACATCAACAATAAATATGAAATAAAGTGAGATCGAAATTAACTTATTTTTTATCTAATAAAAAATAATAAGAATTACTAGTTAGGTATAAAAAAAAATGTTTAAGGCCTAAGCAGCTTGCAAGATGTAATAATAAAAGTCAATTCATTTTTTCATTCTAATAATAATCAAGTTGAACATGGAAGAATTGTTATCACTTTTTTTTCTAATTTCCATGGTTGTCTGACATTCATTTTTCAAACGACCATCAAATGGAAAACATCTTTAAACAAAGTGCAATTTCCATTCACTCAATTTCCGTTCAAAAACTAATCCACTTTCGATTTACATAATCGTTAATTTAAAAAAAAAAAAATGCGCGGAGACATAATTTTCCAAGATCAACATGCAAACAAAAAATTTGCATTTTTTGTTTGTTTTAATCAGATATATGACTTTAATAAATTATAGAAATCACAGTAGATTTTTAGAAATTATTTTTTCTACACAAATTATTATTTTTTTAAAATCTAAGAGATCTGTTGACAAATGTCAATATTGTTGCATTAGAGAAATGCAAAAACCTTTAATCTACATATTATCAGCTATACACCCCACATCTCCGTCAAATAAATTAATTTAATAGCTTATATCAAAGAAATTTGGAAACGTTGGCAAATTTCTTTTGCAATTTACTAAAATCAGTTGTTTTTTTTTCCTTTTTGTTCTCGCAATCTTTTACTTATCAAAACGTTCCAAATACGCCTTAAGAAAAAAAAAAAACACAAAAGCAAAACGCTTCCTGAGATAAGTATACATGTATTGATATAAATATTATAAAATAAGTATTGCTGTTAAAAGGTGGCAGAGAAAATGAAGCTTTCATTTTTTATTCAGATCCATCACGCTCACGTTTACAATTTGAAAGCACAGAGGCTATTAATAGATCATTATTAGCTAAATGGCACGATTATTAGCATTCAATAATAGACAATATCAGAATTGAGGAGGCGATTAGCAAGTTAAGCTTATAATTCTGAGTTCAAAACAACTCGAGTTCAAGTCCACCTCTAGGCAAAAAATTATCCAACTCCTCCTGAGGAAGGAAACGGGAAGCCACCTCAGTATTTTTCCCATGAAAGTTACCACTCAGAGTAACAACAACGTGTCAGTCCTGACACTAATGACATGCACGAATATTTTTTTTTTTATATACACGCGGTGTCAAATTTCATATATCAAATACTCAGTTATAAATCTCAGTAATCATTTTATTTTAAACTTCAAACTACAAATTTTTTAATACATCATAGCCCCTTTGGGTAGGATTTTTTAATTAGTCCAACTTTCGATTCGTGATCAATTATACCCCAAAGAATCCTTTTAAAATTAAATTAAATTAAATTAAAAAAAATATATCCACCCCCACGATATTGGTTATAAGTCGAGTCCCAGAAGGCGGAGGGTTGGCTCGACCATCGGTCACTTTTCCGACACGATTAGATGGCCCATTAGAGGGCCAATGCGTGGCACATCAGACAGCATCTTCCAAGTCCATGAGGAGGAGGTAGGATCCTCGGGAAATTCATTAGGGCCTTGGTTTGGTTTTGGTGGTGACCCCAGGGGCCCATCGCTCTCCTGCTCCTTAATGAACGGCTCACCGGTTCACCGAATGCACCGCACCGCACCGCTCTGGTGCCAAATGATAAATGATCACCCGCTCGCTTAAATATTCTTCCATGTTCTTTATTATATTATACGAATAGCCGATGGGGATAGCTGCCTTAGTTTAGTTTTTTTTTTTTTATATTTTATTTTATTTTTTCTAAACCTATCAACAAGTACTCATTATTTCTAGACTAATAATCAAAATATATTTATGAAATTCATTTAAATAAATTTCCGTTCTACTTTTTTTTTTCTCTCGCTCCCTAAATATAATTTGATTCAAGTGATTAAAATGTAATAAATAAGTCAAAAGTATTGACGTAATATAAAAAAGAATGAAGATATGTCAAGGGATATTACAATGTTTTCTCCGTATGTCGGGGCGAAAGAGGAGTCGTTTCCTTCTTTTTTTAACGTCCAGATTAGACTTTCCACTTCAGGATAATATTATTCTATAATTATTATAAAGACCTAAATATGCTAATTTTTAAATTCCTAAAGGAAGAATAGCTAAGTGTGAGAAAGAAATTTTTTCAAAGCTCATTAACTAGTGTAGAAAATTTTGTTCTAAAAGATATAGATGCTTTGTCAATTGTGTTGATTATATCAACACTTAAATTTCTTAAAATTTTTGTTGCGAAATCAATTTCTTATCAGTTTCTTAAATAAACACTCGTTTTTTAAATTGTTTTTTCAAAAATGTGTATGCCAAGATTTTGTATTTTATCCTGGATTACGACTAGCTCAGGAAAATTTCAAATTTTTGCGCTTTTTCATTTGTCATCCAATAAAAAGAATATTTACGATAAGAAATAATTTGCGAGATGAATATTTAATGCTCTTCTACCTGCAATAACATTCAGGTATCTAGAGTAAACTTATATTTATTCTATTCTTCAAAATTCAATAAGACTTCTCAATTTCTTCTTTTTTGTTTGTTCTCTATAAAAAGATACTTAAAACAAATTAAAAAATGTTTTGTATGAGAAAAATGTTATTTAGATATTAAGGTTTGATTAAGTTATTATCTGTAGAATTTAATAATATTTTGTATTATCTTTGTTAAAAAATCAAATTCAAAAAACTTATTGTATCATCAAGCTTTTGATGCAAACACTTGCTTTGATGATTGTGTCTAAATTCATGGAAATGATTGTAGATGGCGCTGATAATTGAGCCTAACTTCATGGGAATGACTGTAGATGTTGCCTATAAAATGCACAGAGGTTAGTTAATAATACAAACCATAAAAACTTTAAGTTGTAATTTATTTGAAAATTTGTTTTGTTTCAGAAATTTCCACCAATCTTATGGAGAATTTTTCTCTCTAATTTACAGTCGAAAAAGTCTCAAAATTCTTATAAAAAACTTTAAAAAATGTTAAGATATTTATTTTCCAGGAGTGTTTTTGAATACGAATATAAAACTTTGAAATAGATCAAGAAACTAGTACAAATTTATATATAGAATTCTAAAATGTCTTTATATATAAGCTTATATACAGAGAGAACAAGTGGTTTGGCATTTTTTTGAGAAAATAATTAAAATGCTTATGCGATAAAATCGCTTCAGGGTTGAATTAATAAACCGAAGCGCGTTCTGATATCGTCAGCGTCTGTTATGATGATGATTATATTACAAGTTTTTTTTTTTTTCTGTTGGTTGTCCTGAGGAAGAGTCGGTGTGTTCTCGCACTGTTAAGCAGGTTCCAAGATGGTCAATCCCCGATAGGCTAATCGCTGCTGGACCACTCGTGATTGCACGCGTGATCGCGTATGCGTGATCTCACCTGAGTCACGTAGCTTCAGGTTGCCAACCCGACTTCAACTTCATATGTGATCAACTTGAGACCTTGGTTTCGAAGCAATTAACACGACCAAATTAACATTCACGTAATTACTAGGAGGAGTTCAGTGAATTTTATCAAATAATATTAGACTATAGAATAGCCAAGAGAACGGACAAGTCCTCTTCCTCTCTGAGAAACATTTTTAAAGATTTTATTATTATTGATTTTATGAATTTTAATAAAATATGACAAAGCAGAGGCTCCAGCCCCTCCAGGAGACAAAAGAAATAAACACTCTTTTTATTTAATTTTGTAAATATTATTAACCATTATGATAAAACATCAATATTATTAGTAATTGAAGTTTTTATTGTAGGTGAACAATTATGTGGAAGGCAAGAAGGAAATATTCCAGAAGATGCGGACAATATTAATAATTATAATAATAATAATAATAATAAATAATAATTATTTCATTATAAATATTTTAATGAAATGTTGATGTTTCGGTTCTGGTTTGAACCATCATCGGAGCTTTGATTTTGTCTTTATGTGTTTATGAAAAATGCATTCAGACTATTATTCTTCTTCTGTCCTAGCCTTATTCCTGCGATGCGGGGTCGGCGGAACTCACTCTTTCCCTCCAAATCTATCATACGTTTTTACGACCGGGAGAAATAGGACAGGTCGGATCGTCGCACGGTCTGACGCCTGTTGAAAAGAGGAAGGAAGAGACAGACATTTAAAGAACTGAAGGACTGCCTATCCCAGCTCGGGCAGCTCGTGGTCGCCATCCACGTACCCACAAGATGTGGGCCCCTGAGCAGAAAATGCATTCAGACTATTATTCAAATAAAGATAGAATAAAATGTAATAATATAAAATAGTTTAATATTATTTTAAAAAAAAATTATACTGTATATGGTAGAAATACGTAAGAATGTTAGGACATACAAAATCTTTTTTTGAAAA
The DNA here is from genome assembly GCA_023213315.1 of Euborellia annulipes. NCBI lineage: Eukaryota > Metazoa > Arthropoda > Insecta > Dermaptera > Anisolabididae > Euborellia > Euborellia annulipes. The sequence goes on from JAKCPI010010853.1 coordinate 7,118, forward strand.
TAATATTCAACTATTTTATATTATAACATTTTATTCTATCATTATTTGAATAATAGTCTGAATGCATTTCATCAACACATAAAGACAAAATCAAAGCTCCAATGATGGTTCAAACCAGAACCGAAACGTCAGAATTTTATTATAATATTTGATTTAATTAATGAAATAATATTGGCTGCATTCTTCTGGAATATTTCCTTCTTGCCTTTCACATCAAATTAATTAATTATTGAACCAAAAAGAAAAACGAAGGATCCTACTTAAGGCCTAATAGGAGGGTTCCTTGAAAAAAATCATACCTAGCCGCCTCAAATGCAAATCCTTGAAAAAAACAGCATAGCCGGGTTTCGTGCGCCACTGTCACAAAAGAAGATGTAAATTTAATTAATATTCAAATGGACAATAAATACTGGAGAAAATATAAAAAAAAATAATAATAATTGAACATGAGGAAACGTCTTAAAGGGTAAAATAAAATAAAGAGACTGGCTTATTAGGAAAATAAAATCCAAAACATAATTAAGTAATTAGTGTTTTCAATCTTCATAAACTTTTGATGGCTTTTCTGATTATTTATTTAATAAGGCCTATCCATCAATAAATTGACTGACGATCGATAATTTGGAATGTATTTATTATTTATTAAACAAATTATTGGCATGCGGGAAAAGGTTTCAATATTTCTACTAGACATATAAAAATGATTTTTATCGGGCAAAGTTTACACACATAGTAAGTTAGACAGGTGGATTCTTCGGTAGCAATAAGTAGATTATATGCAAGTAATGAAAATTTATTGTAATTTCCTAAGTTTGAGAACATTCGAAAGTTAAGTTTGCGCAAGAGACATTTAAGCTAATATGATAAATAAATCTTCGGATTCTCTATAATATATAATGGTATTTTAATTCCTGTTATCATGAGGGCATATTTTATAACAAAGTCAAGAATAATTTATAAAAAAAAAAAAAAAAAAAAATTGGAAAGAAAAGAAGTAGCAATCAGCGTGAAATTGATGTGATACAAAAGTTTATTTGTATTTTTTTGAAATTTCTAAATAATAACTTCTTTATTTTTTAATTTTGATTAATTCACAAGTTGAGTATTCTATAATCAATGAAAAAAAAATCCAAACAATAAATTTCTGGTCTTCTCAGGATGAAAAAGAAGTTTTTCCTTTTACTATTCCCATTTTAGTAAATAAATACAGTATATAATTTAAAGAAGAATTTCTCCTTTTCTTTCTCAAGGGAATGTTGAGGGTGGATGTGTCCCTAATTGGCAATACGTCATAGTTAACCCTCCTTTGGTCATCTCAGATCAAATTTATTATCTTATCTTTGCTTCATTATTTATTTATCACTAAATTTTCTATCCTGCTGGAAGCCTTTCCACTTGATACTTCATCGAAGTTTAAATATTTTTAAGGATCTTCACTTGTCTCGATATCCTTTACTGATAAAATCACAAAATTTTGCATCTTTGAGTATTTAAAGCCCTTAAATAACTAAAAAACAAACATAATCTTATAAAACCCTATGTAAAATAGTTAATATATGTAAATCAGGCGCCATAGTGACTTGTTCATTCATACTATCTATCTTTTGTTCAATGCGTGTGCGTAGAATAGTCCATTTCGTGAATTATGCAAAAATGTTGTTGCCGAATTCGCGAAATAGGCATAAAATTGCCTAATACGTGAACTCGGCAGAGGCCTTGCCGAATTCACGAATGAAATAAGCAATTTCGTAAAAGATTCCCTAAATTTGATTCAAGGGTCTCTAATTGCTTAATTTTGTTGAGATGAGATGAAGTCAAAGTCTTTGTGGCTAAATCTATTTTATTGTTTTTATCAGGGTGACGTTTTTGGCCTTATCTAGGCCATCTTCAGAGCTGAATGGATATAAAAATATAGATATGGGACAGAAACCTCAGTTTGGTACAGAAATTAGAATAAATTATATTTGGCTGCAAAGTGTTAGATTTTTATTTTCTCGTAAAAAAAGTATTGTAATCGTCAAGAAATTCGACCTCGAGGTTTTTATGATTCTCGACATTTTGGACCTCTCTGTGTTAAAAAAAAAAACATTTTTGAAAGTATGTCTGTGTGTATGGTCACGACGCAAGTAATTTTCAAAAGTTTTTATTCCCTCACGTGTTTTCGTAAACTGGATAGTTTTTGCGATAATCAACAGAGAGACAATTTTCAAAAAAAGGGCTGGCAGGGTCTTTTTTTTCGTTGATAATTTCAAAAACTATTTAATTTACGAAAACATGTGAGAAAATAAAAACTTTTTAAAATAGTGTAATTAGCAAAATATTACAAAGAAATTAAAAAATTAAAAAAAAAAAAACTTCTTAGGTAAAGTACTACTTCCGGTTGACGTATTTGCTTCAAAAGTTGTTACAGGTCTACAAATTTAGTGTAATTAGCCGATTACAAAAGAGTTTGTTGGGTATACGAGAAAGTCTTGGAGAAGTCATTCCAGATTTTTTTATTCCAATTCATCTGAAAAAATTCCAACCACATAGAAGAAGTCTATCTAATGCTGAATTTTAATGCAAAATTTAGGTCTATAGCTTAAAACGAACAATTAATTTTCTAAAGATTATTTCAATTTCGACGTCTCAATTAAAATTTCAATCAAATTTGTTTGTATCTACGTATTTATAATAAGTCTCGTAGAAATTTCTAAGATCCTCTTGGTTGCACTATGATCTATAGATTCTCAGGGCGGGAGTAAATCTTCGAGCTCCTCGATTTTCCGATCAATTATCCGTTGTCTCGTTAAACAGGGCCCGGGACAAATGCCTAATCCAGCCAACTCATAAACATAACTTACCATGGATTTATTAGATGATTGGGCGTTGTTGGGATTCCGAAAGCGAAGTCAATAAATAACCGAATAGCGAAAATAATAGAAATGATGACAAATAAGAAAAAACAAGACAAAATAATTGATCATTAAATTACTCTTGGCAATGACCTTGAGAATGCGTTGATGTTTAATTAAATCAAAAATAATAATGATCCGAACATAACACAAAGAATTGCATTCCAAATTCTTTTGTTCACTTTTCGTTTACACCCAAAATTAAACAACACGATGACAACAAATATAATTTATAATCTAAAATTTTAATTTGAGTAAAATTAAAATTTTATATTGACGATCCATACGACAAGTAGTTTAATCACCTGATGTGACCCTCAACGACTCTTTTAATTCGCTATAAATTCAATTGTTTCGTGTTTTTTAATGAATATTAAAGAACAATTTTAAAGCAAATTAGGCAATTAAAAAATTTTATGCTCACATAATATAATAAATTTATTTATTTGTTAATTAATTTTACTTGCAAATTATTATTTTTTTTTTTATTAGTATTCTTTTAATAAATTGCCAAATTAAATTCTTCTATCTTGGGAGGTCTATTTATTGAAAGAGATTTGCGACTCCCATTCCTAATTATTATGTGATAAATAATAATTTTAAAATATTAAATGGACAACCAAGTTGTAAAATTTGAATGAATTTTGGTAGCTAAGAAAGGGAAGTGACCCTTATAACAAGAGGCGAAACTTTATCCATTGTGCTATTAATTAACGAAATATTTCTCTTGGGGCCTGTTGCTTCACATCTAACTAGCTAACTAGCTATAGCCTACCTCGGGTAAGCTAGTTGACTATGACTTTCGAGTCTTTTCACAACTAGTTAAGCTATTCGATTAAATAAAAGTCTAGATCGAAGTTAACTAGCTAAGACCCAAAGTTCGGTATAATACTTAACTAAGGGTGAAAGTAGGACCACAAGCCTTGTTTATTTATTTTTTGCAAATTTTTAAATTTTTGTTAAAAATTATTTAGCCCAGGGGGGGGGGTAGTTGGTAGCGCGCCTGCTTTGTATACCAAGGGTCGGGGGTTCGGATCCCAGGCAGTCCGATGATTTTATTTAACGGACGAATTTTTTGATAAAAATAAAAGAATGTGACCCCAATAAATAAATATTCATATATAACCTATCGTATAAAGTCTTCTATGGCCTAAGTTGCGGAAAAGACTGTGTTTATGTGTGTGTGTGTGTGATGTGAATGGGAAAAAAGTGAGTGTTAAAAAAAAAAAAATATTTAGCTAATTTTTAATAAGCGCCTCGATAAATCGAATTTTTCGTTAATACGAACTCTTCAGCTGTAAACTTCTGTAAAACGAAAAAAATACGCTCGATAACTCGAAGCCTTTTCCGAGAGATGGAACGTTCTATAATTCGAACTATGCCAATTGCTAGTTATTTACTCCTCATTTCCCGCGTAACACAGGAGTACAAATCAGCGGATCCGTGGTTCGACTCTCAACAGCACCCTAAATTTTGCTGGCTATTTGAGTTAATAAATATTAAATTGTAATTCCCAATTCCCTTTAGTTTGTCACGATTGATGCAAAGCAGAAGAACGTCTCCCTTAAGGTGGAATTCCGAGCAACGCGACAGAGCGTCATTGACGCCACGACAGTGACGCGGCGACAGACTGACACAACATGTCATGTGTAAATTAATGAAAGGCTATTCGAGTATTGCGACACAGATGCCGGCGTCAGTAAACAAACGCGACCTATTGTCCTTGCCTAAAACACTGCCGCGGCTGCAGTGACGCTATTGACGCTGCCGCTCGTCGCGTTGCTCGGAATTCCACCTTTACGTGGAAATTGGTTTAAAAAAAAGACTACCAAAACTATTGCGATATTAATAAGTAATTTTTTTTTGTCTTTTTCATTATTTTTACTTTTTTACTTGAGGCTATACATAAAATTTATGTAAGCTTATACATATTTTCAAAAATATAATAAGTAGGCCTACTCTTAATAATTCGAATTTTTTTTTATCTTTCCTCTTGTTAATTTTAAATTTGTTCAAAACCTCGATAATTCGAATTTTTCTTGTGGTCCCTTGGATATCGAGAGTCGACTGTATTTATTTTAATTTTTTAACTTTAATTTTTAATAAATGATGCCTTTAATTAGTTGCTAACTTCACAAAAATTTCTTATACCTAATTATATGTGAAACAAATTCACTTATCGATGATTTGCTATCGGTCGGTTAAGTTTGCTAGTTGACTAGATATGAAGCAACCGGTTCTTAAAAATTTTGAATTTATTTAACTTGGCATAAAATTAAATAGGGGAGCTCAACCCTTTTGATTAATTATTGTAGAAAAAGTAAAATTTAACCAATTATAAGATCAATATCGGTTTGTGAATTTTATTATAGATTCTATTGATTATTTTTTTTTGCAAATCAAATTTCACTGATTTTTTCGGCGTGAGAGAGGTCGCCATAATCCGCTCGGTGCCTATGCCTAGCCTGGAGCGAAAAAAAGGGCCGATGTTCTCTTTCACTCTCTCTGTCTGTCTGTCTGTCCAACTGTCCCGGGGCTATACCGAGCTATTTTAATTAAGTCCGCCTGTCCGTGCGTCTGTCCTCTCCTCTCTGTCTCTCTCTCTCTCTCTCACTTTCTCTCCCCTGATTATTTACAACCAGATATCAACTAAAAATATTTATTTAAATCAGTTGAAATAACTGTCAACGCTGCTGCGAACTTGTATTTTATTTAACAAATAAAATTTGGATACCTTTTTGATTAAAATCAATAAATTGAGAGATTTTTTTTTTCGGTTTTTTGACCTCAACTTATAAGTTAATTTACATTTTATTAAAAAAATAAAAATCCTAGTCGATTGCCTGAAATCTTTGCCGACTTGATTTTATTTTTAGTGTGCTTATAAAGAAGAGTGGGAGCAAAATAGAATGAGTTAGACTAGTTAGTTTTTCAAACAAGTAGTCTACCAATACATTTTAAATAAACGGGCAAAATAAAAGCAATTAAAAATGTTTTCGTAGAGAAGGGGGGAGGGGAGGGCAAGGAGATCGACCTCCCCTCTTTGGAAAGAAATCATGAATGAATATTATAGTTTAAAAGAGGAAAGTGACCGAGAGAAGAACAAAAAAAAACCTGTGCAGTCGCCGACTTGAAGCTCTATACAGCGGCGTAACTAGCCTTTGAGGGCGGAGGGGGCGAAGCTCAACTAGGGCGCCGTTTTTTAAGTTGTAATATAATTTAAAAGAAAACTATTAATTTTTTGGACAATCTATGGAATGAATATGATAAAATCACCGCCCTGGGCTATATCTTAGATGCAGTAAGGCCCCTAGCTCGGGTAACTCGTCGTCACCATCCACGTACTGACCAGAAGTGAGCCCCTGAGTTCTTTTAAATTTTGAATTTAGAGCTAAACCATTAATACTTCCACCAACCTCCCCTCTTAGAATGCGCCATTGTCCTCTCGAACACAAAAATTCGCCACATCCCTCACTCCCCCCCCCCCTCCTAGCAATATCCTGGGACCGGCATTTAGTAGAAAAATAAATAATTAAGTCGGATTTGGAGAAAAATATCGCCAGACTTTCACAAAAAAAACATTCAATTTCAAACATTATTCACACTGATAACTAGAGACCGGATTTTAAGCAAAATGCTTATTGCTGAATTTTATAAGCAGCCATTAGATATTTAATTTCTAGGCGAATTACGAAAAACTAAGCGTATTGAGATTACATTTTTTATGCTTTTTTTGCTTTTTTGAGTTTTCATGCTTTTTTAGCCGTTTGTGCTTATTTGAACTTATTTTAAGAATATTTATAATTTTTTTTTTTATTAAAAAACACAATTTTTTCCCATTCACACGCATACACAAGGGGCGTATATAAGGGGGGGGGGGAGGCGAGGGAGCCCGGCCCCCCTCCGAAATTTTCCAAATGCATATACATATAAGGGGATATACAGACATTAACCGGCCACATCTCGGCCACCTCGAAATGTTTGATCGGCCCCGCAGTGCGAAAAAATATAGCCCTGTAAAAAATTTTTTTTCTGCAGGGTGAAAAACAAAAGGGAAAATGTTCTGCGGAGCGGCAAAATTTTCGTTTGGAAAACCTTTGGCTCCGCAAAAGGGAAATGTTCCGCGGGACGGCAAAAATATCGTGTCTCTAAAAAAAAGGTAAAATGATTTTCGCAGGGCGGAAAAAATTTAGTTTATTTAAAAAAAAATTCCGTAGAAAAATTTTAGGGTTTAAGCCCCCCCTCCCGAAAAAAATTTCTATATACGCCCATGGCTTACGCACAGTCTTTTTGGCAACTTAGGCCGTTTAAAACTTTAAACAATACTCGTTATTTGTAAATATATCTATTGGGGGTAAAGGCATTCTTATTTAAGCCATTTGGTATCCAAGTGAAAGCTTAAATAAAATCTTAAAATGAAATACATACCTTCCGTTAAACCTTTCCAAGAAATAAACTACTAGTTAGAATTTTCTTAATTAAATAAAATCATCGGACTGCATGGAATCCGAATCCTCGACCCTTGGTATACAAGGCAGGCGCTCTACCAACTACACCAAGCCCGAGGGCTATACAATTTTTAAAAATAATTTAAAACATTATTCAGCAAAATGTAAAGCCAATCCTTCGGCAACTGCTCAAATCGTGCCTTCCCTACTCTGACTCGAGCCCCCTGGGACCTCTGGACCCCTACTTCGGCGGACCCTCGCAGGGGGGGGTAATCTGGTGGGACTGGCCTCACACCAAGGGCGGATACAAGAGGGGGGGTAAAGAGGGTACCCCCTGAGATTTGAAAAAATGCTTTTTTCGAAAAAAAAATCTATTTTTAATGTAAAATTTTAAAAATTAATACTTAAAAATCTGGTGTGACTGGCGCACAGTGCACAACTTTCTCTTACCGAAGGGTCACACCAGATTTTTTGTGTCGAGATATATTTAGTTTCCCATAGCACCTTAGTTTCAAACTTGCATTTTAAATGTTGATTGCTTGAAATAAACTATGGTTATTTTTCAAAATTTTAATCTCATATTTGGACATTTTATACACAATATAGATTCGTAAATAAATACAAAATTTCATAAGAATTGGAAAAAAAATTTTAAATGCGTAAAAAGTTCCAAAGGGGACCCCCTTTTGAATCGAAATTAACATACAAATCCCTATAGGAAATTAACATTGGCCAAATGCGAAGATAAGGTAGAAAAATTTAAAACGCGAGAAAGAGAGAAGATAGTTTTGTGAGAGAGAGATATGTATTCTCCGAAAAAAAAAAATGGGTGTTTAAATAATAATTGATTTTTAATCTAATAAAAAGAAAAAGATTTAAATTCGGTTACCATGGCAACCATTTATTTCTCCTATCTTTCCTATGAAGCACAAGAGTAAAGTGTGCTTCAAACAATTTTGAGGGCAAAACGCAAATATACATTTTGAAAGAGCATCTAATAAATAATTGATTTTTGAATTTTAATCAAAATCGTTAGAGCGAATTTTGAGAAAATCGAAAAAAACTGAAAAAGTACATCAGTAAAGTACTAGTACTTTTTGGCCGATTTTGATTAAAAGCTTATTTTGTCGGTCCCGGGGGTGTTTAACTTAAATATAAAATTTCAGCCTCATAGCTCAATTCCTTCATGCTTAAAATTGAACACACACAGACACACACACACACACACACACACAGACAGACAGACAGACAGACAGACAGACAGACAGACCATGTCGCGAAAACCACTTTTTTGGATTCAGGGGACCTCAAAACGTGAAGATCCATCAAAATCTCGACATCGAATTTTTGACATGAAACCAATACTTTCTCTCTATATATATATTACATATATACATAGGTAAGAGAAAGTAAAAATTTGATTTATATTTATATTCTGGCAAACAAGTACAGAATGCGCCTTTAAATTCCGCTGTGCGACCAGTCACTCCAGGTTACACCCCCCCCCCCCGAGAAACACCTCTGGATCCGCCACTGCCTCACACTTTCGGTAATTTAAAGTTGCATTCTGTATTTGTTTACCCGAATATAGGTAGGGCCTATATACAAATAAATTTTTTTTTTAATTTTTAAAATTTTATATTAAAATTAATTACATCCTTTACCCCCCCCTCCCTTTTTTATGCTTATTTAAAACTTTTATTCAAGATTTTTATGCTTTTTAAGCACTTTTTTCCATTTTTTTATGCTTTTTTGTCCGGTCTCTACTGATAACAAATGAGGAGATAATTATTCTAAACTAGATTTAATAGAATACATCCTATTCCACAATCAAATAGCTTGTCTGTCTAAGAAGTCAATCACCTTCCCTCTCCCCCATACCTGAAGGTAAATTAATTTAGTGGCCAGGGGTAAATTCGCCTTTAATAGGTTTGTCTTGGAGTCCATTAGCTAGAACAGTCATCGATTAATACTCTCCTCAATAAATCCTGCCTAACTCAAGCTGTTGATGATTATGATGCTGATGATGATGATGATGATAATAATGATGATGATGATGAGGGACCCTGCAGCATGCATTTGCTTTCGACCGCTGTGCTGTTTCCGCTCATTTTCAAAGACGTTTACAATCAAAAATAGCGAAATATAATAAAATTAAACTTAGTAGTAGATTCTGGTTTGTTTCGCATCATGTTATCAGATTAAAAAAAAAAAAATAAATAAATAAAACCGGGATTAAAATAACATAATTTGGAATTAAATAATGAACATGAACAATTTAATGTTATTAGCCTATTTATAAATTTATATATATACTAGATGCAAAGCCCCGCCTTCGGCGGGGCTTTACACTAGGGGGGCTGCGCCCCTGGACCCCCCTTGCTCGCCTTCATTGAAAATTGTGGATTTCTATAAAACATATACATATATACATACCGGTACATACAAACATTTTTCCCTTTCCATTTTTTATTTATATATAGAGATTATTTTAACGCTTAATTATTCATGAACTTAAGATTTTTTGTGAATAATATCCTTTCCGGGACTCTCCCGATACACAAACAAAAAATTTACGCCGATATTTTAGAATTCAAAATGTAAATAAATAAAAAAAATCGTAAACAGGGGTAAATATTTATATTTTGTTACCATGGCAACCCTTTCTCCTAATTTTTATTTTATTTTATTATATATTACATATATACATAGGTAAGAGAAAGTAAAAATTTGATTTATATTTATATTCTGGCAAACAAGTACAGAATGCGCCTTTAAATTGCCGCTGTGCGACCAGTCACTCCAGGTTACACCCCCCCCGGAAACACCTCTGGATCCGCCACTGCCTCACACTTTCGGTAATTTAAAGTTGCATTCTGTATTTGTTTACCCGAATATAGGTAGGGCCTATATACAAATAAATTTTTTTTTAATTTTTTAAAATTTTATATTAAAATTAATTACATCCTTTACCCCCCCCCCCCTCCTTTTTTATGCTTATTTAAAACTTTTTATTCAAGATTTTTATGCTTTTTTAAGCACTTTTTTTCCATTTTTTTATGCTTTTTTGTCCGGTCTCTACTGATAACAAATGAGGAGATAATTATTCTAAACTAGATTTAATAGAATACATCCTATTCCACAATCAAATAGCTTGTCTGTCTAAGAAGTCAATCACCTTCCCTCTCCCCCATACCTGAAGGTAAATTAATTTAGTGGCCAGGGGGTAAATTCGCCTTTAATAGGTTTGTCTTGGAGTCCATTAGCTAGAACAGTCATCGATTAATACTCTCCTCAATAAATCCTGCCTAACTCAAGCTGTTGATGATTATGATGCTGATGATGATGATGATGATAATAATGATGATGATGATGAGGGACCCTGCAGCATGCATTTGCTTTCGACCGCTGTGCTGTTTCCGCTCATTTTCAAAGACGTTTACAATCAAAAATAGCGAAATATAATAAAATTAAACTTAGTAGTAGATTCTGGTTTGTTTCGCATCATGTTATCAGATTAAAAAAAAAAAAAATAAATAAATAAAACCGGGATTAAAATAACATAATTTGGAATTAAATAATGAACATGAACAATTTAATGTTATTAGCCTATTTATAAATTTATATATATACTAGATGAAGCCCCGCCTTCGGCGGGGCTTACTACCAGGGGGCTGCGCCCCTGACCCCCCTTGCTCGCCTTCATTGAAAATTGTGGATTTCTATAAAACATATACATATATACATACCGGTACATACAAACATTTTTCCCTTTCCATTTTTTATTTATATATAGAGATTATTTTAACGCTTAATTATTCATGAACTTAAGATTTTTTGTGAATAATATCCTTTCCGGGACTCTCCCGATACACAAACAAAAAATTTACGCCGATATTTTAGAATTCAAAATGTAAATAAATAAAAAAAATCGTAAACAGGGGTAAATATTTATATTTTGTTACCATGGCAACCCTTTCTCCTAATTTTTATTTTTTTCTTATTTTAACGTTTAATTACTCATTAACTTATTGTTATTTGTGAAACAAAACCTGTCCGGGACTCTCACAAACATACACAGAAAATTTCATCATAATTGGTTCAGTCGTTTAGGAGGAGTTCAGTCACATACACACGTACAGAAGAATTATATATATAAAATATAAAATATATATATATAATATATAATATATAAATATAATATATATATATATATATATATATATAAGATATAAGATATAAAAAAAGAAGCAAGGATAATGAATTATTTCAAAAAGGAAGTTCTAAAATAAAACATTTATATATTAGTAGACTCCCAAATGTAAATCTTTGATTTTAAATTTATTTAAGGTCTTTATCTGAGGTCATTTATTGATACATTCATTCATTGATTGATAGCCAATTAAATCGAAGTTTTAAAATAAGAGAAAATGTAACTTAAAATTTTTCAAAACAAAAATAAGCCTACTTATTTCACTTTTATTAATCTTCTGGAAATGATTGAGATCATAATCGAAATGTTAAGAGAGGAAGAGGGGGGGGGGGAGGGAGAGACTTGTAGTGCAATCGTGCATAATGGCACAAGTGATTTAAATAATTCGTCTTTTGGTGTGAAGACGGAAAGTATGTCGGTCCAGTGCTCTTGTAAAACGTGTATGTATATGTGCGTTGGTGTCTGTGTGAGTGTTCACCCAACCGTTCACACACACACACACACACACACACACACACACACACACACACACACACAGATACAAAGAGAGAGAGACTCCTCCGATAAGGAGGTATCCTTTGTCTTTGGCCGCCGCTTTGTCCGCCCCGGGGATCGAGCCCCGGACGGTCGGTTTGCCTAAGCCCCCGGATACAGATTGAGAGACCACTGACCAAGATGAAGGAGGAGGTAAGAAAGGGCATTTAGACCTTATATAACAAAGTCTCACGACGACCTTGTATTGGAGATCGGAGGCTAAAAAAGTGAACAAGCCTCCCGGCCTAGCGGTCTATTGACTTTTTATCCAGCCTGGCCTGCTCAAATAAGATATTAGTACACGAGCAAACAGGACAACTTGCGATTGTCGAATAAAAGAGTGGCCAAATCCTAATTTCATATATATCCGAAGAATTTAGATTTATCCCTTTTTTATCGCATTGAAATAAAATGAAAGACCAATACACAATTTTCTTCTGTCCTCGTGCTAATCTCGCAATGCGGGATCGGCGGAGCTCACTTTTTTTCTCCAGCCCTATCATGCGTTTTTGCGACCGAAAGAAATAGGACAGGCCGGCCCGTCGCACGGTCTGACGCCTGTTGAAAAGAGGAAGGAAAGACAGACATACAAAGAACTGAAGGACTGCCTGTCCCAGCTCGGGCAGCTCGTGGTCGCCATCCATGTACCCACAAGATCTGGGCCTCTGAGCGAAAAGACAAATACACAATGATTTTCTCAAAATGAAATTATGATAATTTATAGTTTTTAAGGAATTCCTTACTCATGTCAAAATAATTCATATTCTTCTTTAAAAGGAATCATATATTTATGACTACCTTTTTAAGCAACAATTTTTTAGGGATGATTCGATTAATTTTAAAACGTTGCAGATTGAGTTGTCACTCAGCAGGTCAGTACAAAAAAAAAAAACTGTATAAAACAGATGCAAGTCTTTCGAACAGTTTGACAAAGCCAGGAAATTTATTATCCATGTGGACACGTACGGTACAGTTTCTGTGATTTTCTGTGGCAGTTTCTTAAATTTAGGGCAGCGCAGAAACTTCTCAATATGCAATTCCATCTTCCAAAGTGCGAGGCACAAAATAGTATCTATACGTTGGGCTATCTATTCCTGTTAAAATCGCATAATTAATATTAAGAGACTAAAATTCAGGTTATTTAGTAAACATACTTTTTCATATGAATTTTAATAAAAAATATTCAAATTTGGGGTCTTTAAAGGATGGACTTCACCTTACCATTTTTTTGCTCGGAAGATGAGCTAGACCTACGATAAAAATATAAAAGATTTTTCCATTTTATTATCACCTAATCAAAATTTTTGAGTTGTCCTGTCATACCATAATTTTTAACCGTTTAAAATAAACTAATTTATCATATTATGATGTTTTTTTGGAGTTGTGGGTGTGATTGTGAATGAATACGATAACCAAAGAAAAGCACTCTAGATCGATGGAATTTTGTATTACACTTAATTTGTACAGATCTGTTACAACTTTTGGAATATATCAGAGATCAAGCTTATTATCTATTTTATTCTTTTAGTACCATAATTTCTAATAAAATATTAAATTTATTTAAATTTTGTTTACATTGGCAGCCATCTTTTTTTTAAGATGGCAATAAAAATACAATTCACTAAATTTAATAAGCTAATCCCTGTTATCATGAGAGATCTTTAGTAATAAAAGCTACCTTTTTAGGAAGAGATCTGATTTTAAGTCCGATGACGAAATTAATCTCATTCTATGTTAATTGTAGAAATAAAGGGGGGGGGGGGTCGGTCACCTCACAATCTTTTATCGTTTAACTTGTTAAATGAAATTCGTAGGTAGGAAAGTATTATTTTATTGATTTCTTTTGAATTAAATTAAAGATAACGAATTTCTTTTACAAGATCGTAAACTGATTAGTTTTCTCCATTAACAAACACAAATTTTGGTTGAATATTTAAATTTACATGATTACTAAACTTTGTTTTTATTTTCTCTCTCTTTTCTTGTTGGACAGTCGATTGAGTCTTGTTCTGGATTCAAAATTGAATGTGACAGATATTACTTAACTAGTAATAAAACGAACGAATTGAGATGATTGCGTAGGCAGGGTGGACAAATTTTACAAGTTTCCAAAGTTGCTGCCGAAATGGAATCGAAAGGCGTCTCCAACTGGATCAAGACTTAACTATTTTATGGACTAGTCTCCCAAGGATACACCCAAAAGTCTCTTGAAATTTATTTCTCGCTTAGAAGAGGGAGTCTGGTTACGTTTCCTCTAATTTATAACGCACAAAATAAGATATTGGTTCTTTTGATTTCTAGATAAATAAGAATGCGATATGAAGTTTCTTGTTTTCGTTTTTTGGGGATTTTTATTTATTATCGGCTTCGTCAGAAATTTTTTTTTTGGGAATAAAAAATATAAAATTTAGCAGAGGAATCTTTTTTTAATTACTTCTTCCTTTGTTATTAATAAAGCCCGGACTTTTATGCAGTAAAAACCGCTAAATAGGCAGTAAGAGTATTAAAATATGCAATGTATATGAGAAAAATGTCAAGTAAATTGCTTCCAACTAAAGGTAAATCATGATTTCTACTGATTTAAAACTAATTGGGTTTTGAAAGGGTGTCTCGCAATAAAACAAAATAAACACATTTATCTCTAAAACTAACTTTTAATTTCCAAGAGTAGTGGCTGAATGTATAATTAACAATGAGGAGAGTAAGGCAGCTGAAAGCAATTAACGAAAAAAATATTTCTTTTTTTTTTTGTTTTATTTTATTTAATACAATGGTCGAAGTTTCGGCCAATTATACCGGCCTTCTTCAGGACAATTGTTGTTTGCCTCTAACTTTCTAACTTAGAGGGGTTCTTGGCAACTCCACACATACTGTTGGTGCGAACATTCGTCAGATACCATAACTTCTGGTTCAAGAAACTTGAACCAGAAAATTAAAAAATTAAAATAAAATAAAACTTTTTTTTTAAAAAAATGCAAAAAGTTGTAAATATGCAATTTTATGCAATATTCACCAAATATGCAAAAATATGCAATATAAAATTGGAACCCTAGTGGCAAGAAGGCATGAATCAGAAAAATGATTTTCCGGGACGTAAATGTTAGCAAATAGAATATGCAATTGCATAGAAATCCGGGCTTTAGTTATTAAAATAACGCAATTGCTTGTTGGAGTAGCGTCAAGACTTTGGGATGTATTTTTTAGAATAAAAAAAAACACACCCTGCTTAAGGTTTCATAAAACTCTTGAATAACTATCAGGAAATTTAGAATAATTAAAAATAAGAATACTATAGTCGTTGGCCCCGGGCTTGGTGTAGTAGGTAGCGTGCCTACCTTCTATAACGAACGTCGGGGGTTCGGATCCCAGGCAGTCCGATTATTTATTTGAGCCATTTGGTAACCAAATGGCTTAAATAGAAATTCTTGGACTCACAATTGGTAATTATAAATAAAAACAGTTATTGTCAAAGTATTATATGACCTGAGTTGGCGAAAAGACTGTGTGAATGTGTGAGTGAGTGTGTTTAAAAAAAAAGAAAAAGTCGTTTATTTCTATAGCAAAATAATTGAAATAAATTTTAATTATCAATTAAAAGCATAAGTTATTTACGGTATCATGTTTTTTTTTCTGAACACGTGAAAAGAGAATAACAATTATTCTTTATATGAGAGGTATTTAAGTACTACTAGCAATGGTATTAATTAATAAGAAAACAAACGTCCGCGCAAGAGAATATTTAATTTTTACTCGTTTATTTGAATATTTAAATTAATTCTCTAGCATGTATGCGTTCTATGTATAATGAAGAGAAAATACGAATCGAACAAGGGAATTTTTTTTTTTTTTTTTGCTGCATTTTTAAAACAGTTTCAATGGTTTTATTTAAAAGAAAAGTAAAACAGGAACTCAATTTTTTTTTTTTTTTGTTGGAATAATTGTCTATTTCTACGAAACGCAAAAAGGGAAAAAAAATCTAATAAAAGGGTCGAAATTCGGCCAGCAAAAATAACAGTCTGAAATGAATCAGAGCCAATTGAACGAATATTGGCATGCATATAAAGTCAAATGGGAAAATAGAATAGCATTTCATATTCAGCCCTCCCTTGAAAGAAATGCAATTAAATATACTCCAGTGGAAACTGTATTAGCGATTCATTCATTCGGGAAGTTTACATATTTCTCATTTGCAAAAAAAAAGGGGAGTGGGGATATCTCAATTATCTTAACAATTCCTATTCGAATGAGTTTTAAAAATATTTAAAATTTAAAAAGGCCTAATAATAATAATACTTATTTCATAGGACCCGATTTCCCTACTTGATCAGAATTTCAGCTTGAAACCCTTTATTTATTTTTCCTAAAAATAGAGTTTTCTGGGTTTTTAACTTTCTTTTGCCTATATATGTTAATATATAGAAAATATCGAGGAGGTGATTAGCCGAGGGGATAAAGCAGTTATGCTTATTATAATCCTGAGTTGAAGACAACTCGAGTTCAAATCCACCTCCCGGCAATAAATTATACAACTCTATTTGAGATGCCTCCTCCTGAGGAAGGAAACGGGAACCCACCTCAGTATCATTCCCATGAGAGTTACTCAGAGTAACCACAACGTGTCAGATTTGATACTAATGACTGAGTAGGGTAGAGTAGTATAGAAAGTATCAGATTTTATTTTAAAAATTCGATGTCGAGATTTTGATGGATATACACGTTTTGAGGTCCTGAGACCAAAAAAGTGGTTTTCACGACATGGTCTGTCTGTATGTTTGTGAACAAAATATCTCAAGAGCGAAAAGAGTTAGGAGGTTGAAATTTTATATTTAAGTTAGACACCTCCCGGGACCGGAAAAATAAGCTTTTAATCAAAATCGGCCAAAGAGTACTAGTACTTTACTGATGTACTTTTTCAGTTTTTTTCGATTTTCTCAAAATTGGCTCTAACGATTTTTTTTTAAATTTAAAAATCAATTATTTTTTAGATGCTCTTTAAAATGTATATTCTCATTTTGCTATTGAAACCTTCTGAAGACCACTTTACTCTTGTACTCCATAGAAAAGATAGGAGAAATAGTTGCCATGGTAACCAAATATAAATATTTTCCCATACTTTAAATTTTACATTATTCCTTATTAATAAAACAATGGGTCGTTTTGATAACTTACCTACCCCAACATTGAAAATAGCCTTCCTATGGGGAAATACATGGTGTGTGTCCTTCAGCATTAAAATAGCTGGCGTTAGGAGGCAAGAGTTACAAAACATTTGGAGAAGTATTTATTTAAATTTTACATCTTGAAATCGAAATGTACCGTACTGTCGGAAACTAAATATGTGTTGACACAAAAAATCTGGTGTGACAAGGACAGAACAGCTTTTGATTACCGAAGGTAAGAGAAAGTTGTGTACTGTGCGACCAGTCACACCATATATTTTTTTAAAGAATGCTTGATCAACTCCCTCGCTGACTTGGAGAATTTTAGTATAGGCCTTTTATTAAATAAAAATAAATTATTGAATTATTAAAAAAAAAAAAAAAAAGAAGAAGTTTTTGCATGGGTGAGTTTGGTTCATAATCAAAAATGAAGTATTATTCCCATCAAGAGTAAAATAAAATAAAAATCCCGTGCGTCGCCTATTGTTTTCATGGGGTGTTTACCGAACCGACGTCACGCTTTTAGGCCCGAAAAGATATTCTGTTTTGGTTGATTTCATCTATCAAAAAGCAGCTTTTTGTGGACGTTACGATGTGTTGACCACATCGGATCTCTATTAAGCCATGCAAACTTTGATATCGAGCATATTCTTCAAAGGTTTTGATAAAAGTTCCTGCCCGCGATGATCAATTCAAAATTATTCCAAATTTTTCTAATATTGAGCTTGTAATTTGATTTCTTTATAAAGATATTGGACCAAAGTGGGCCCCAGAGATGAATAAATTATTATATTTAACGGTCCATTCAATGACGGATTAAGACAATAAGGCCCTAAGCGAAAAAAAAAAAATTAGGCCCCGGATAACAAAAATGTTTTTGGAATTAACAGGTATCGTATCATAAATATAAAATGTAATTTTAATTACTTACATGTAATTTATTAATCTTATTTTTGTTTCAACAATTTATAATGCTATATAAGCTTATTATAATATAGAATATTAATAAGAGGGTAAAAATGAGGAATGCGGCTAAGGTTATTTCTTTATTTGGTTAATTAACACAGCTGACGTTTCGGTTCCGTGTTTGAACAATCTTCAGAGCAGGCGAAAAGTAATTAGTCATTATGAAAGTGTTCGCCAGCTCTGAAGATGGTTAAAACAGGGAACTCAGCTATAAATTTTTTATGCTATAATAGAATAATTATGAGCATTATAATTATACCTGATGTGTTTTTTTTTTAGATTTTTCTTTAGCGAATTTCTCAATAATAAGCTCGCAATTCAAACTATTTAATAGTTTTTTTTTTTTTTTAACACACACTTTTTTCTCATTCACACACACATACACACAGTCTTTTCGGCAACTTAGGCCATTTAAGACTTTTACGATAACCGTTATTTAATAATAAATATTTATTTGGGGTCCAGGCATTCTTATTTAAGCCATTTGGTATCCAATTGGCTTAAATAAAATCATCGGACTGCCTGGGGTTCGAACCCGCGACGTTTGGTATACGAGGTTGGCACGCTAACTTCTACACCAAGCCCCGAGGGCTATTTAATAGTTCGTCTTCAATATATAAATAGTAAATAAATAATTTAACATATTTTCAGAAATTTTGTTTCTAACGTATCTATATACGTATGTTAATATTTATATATAGAGAGAGAAAGTATTGCATTCATGTCAAAAATTCGATGTCGAGATTTTGATGGATATACACGTTTTAAGGTCCCCTGAAAATTAAAATTCAAAAATCAATTATTTTTTAGATGCTCTTTGAAATGTATATTCTCATTTTGCCATTGAAATCTTCTGAAGACCACTTTACTCTTGTTCTTCATAGGAAAGATAGGTGAAATGGTTGCCATGGTAAAAAAATATAAATATTTTCCCATACTTATAAATTTTACATCTTGAATTTTAATATATCGGCGGAAACTAAATATATGACGACACGAAAAATCTGGTGTGACAAGCACAGAAGAAAACCGAAGGTAAGAGAAGGTTGTGTGCTGTGCGACCAGTCACACCAGATTTTTTTTTATTTCGTATATAATGTTCAATGTTTTCTCCACGTCTGTCACGTTGAATGAAAAGATTTTAAAATTTTGAAATACTTTTTCATAAGCTTGATTTCTGAGAATGATTTATCCGATTAAATTATCAGAAATTATATAAAATGTATTAATTAAAAAAAAAAAAAAAATTATAGAAATGAAATATCACGATCAAAATTAATATGATAATCAATTTTGGGCGCCTAGTGCGCCTTGCTTATGATCCGCCATTGGGTCCAAACTAATATTCAGAAATTGGCAGTGTTTTCGACCTGATGATGAGAGAGATGTGCTCCGAAACGGATTCTTTTTGTTGACTGCCTATTTGGCAATATTCAAACAACTAGAGACAGCATTTTCCAAAACAAAATTATTTTTTGGTTCCAGGAAGCGGCGGCATTGAAACGAATAGATGATAGATTTATTTAAAATAATTTTTATTTTTTGAAAAACCCGTTAATCCCTTCTTTATCCTTAAATTTTTTGAACAATTTTATAGACCTATATTATCGATAACATCGATGATAACATTTTATCGTTGCCTATCGGCGGTCTTCACACGATTATTTCCAAAGATCTTTCCTTTAAGATTTAGCCACCTCTAGCTGATACTTAAATTTCCGTTATCGCTTTTTACTCACGGTCTATTTAACTTTTCTTTAATTAAATTTTAAAATACTTATAAAAAATACAACAAAAAGATCTGGCACCCTTAAATTGAGGAACAAGAAGCAAATGAATATAACTTTAATTTTGAGCGACATTTTTGGAATTAATTTGTATTTTAACACGTTCGGATTGAATATCAAATTTCAACCACGTTTTGTTCCAAATTGAAAGATAATTTGAAAAGAAATCATTTATATAAAATGTTAGAAATGATAAAAGACTATCAATAAAATTAACATAAGAGGACTCTGAAATTTTTAATTAGAAACGTATGTTATTTTTTCATAAATCAAAAAGAGGAAAAAATTCTTAATTTTGCAAATCAAACATCCTGATTTCTGAGAAACCTGAATTTTAAAGTTAATTAGAGAAGAAAAAAAAGTTGTTAAAATGATCCTAAGTAAATTTATTTTATAATCTTGAACTGCCACGTGCCAATAACCAGATACTAGTTTTTTTTTTTTTATTACTCCCGTCTCAATTTCAATCAGAAATTTTACATTTCCTTTTATTTATTATTTTAATAATTATTCCCCCAAGCAAATGATTCTAATCCTGTCTTCCTTTAAATTGATGATCTCTTCTTCTTCTTTTTTTTTTTTTTTTTTTGAGAAAAATTTAAGGATATACCAAAGAGTTTTAATTTTAATGTCGAGAAAATTTATGAAATATTTTTGTGTTTATATTAAAGCTATTTAATCAAAAAAAGCTCGTGCCTGGAGTTCCGGGTTCGCTTCCAGTCCCAAGAAAAATTTATTTCAAATTAATTGGCTAAATAAATAAGAATGGGGTCTAAATGGCCTTAGATGCCGGAAAATATTTTAAAACAAATAAAAATAAAATAGTCCTCGGGCTTGGCGTAGTTGGTAGCGCGCCTATCTTGTATACGAAGGGTCGAAAAAGTATATCAGTTAAATTTTTCGTAAAAATTGTTTGAAGTACATACACTTAACTGATGTACTTTTTTAGTTTTTTTCGATTTTCTCAAAATTGACTGTAACAATTTTGATTAAAATTCATAAACCAATTATTTTTTAGATCCTCTTTAAAAAATATATTCTTATTTTGCCCTGAAAATTGTTTGAAGCACACTAGTATTTTGGATTTTTACTTAAATAGTCAAGTTGACTAAGGTGCTATGGGAAACTAAATATAATATATCTCGACACAAAAAATCTGGTGTGACAAGCTCAGCACCCAACTTTCTCTTGCCAAAGGGTAAGCTGTGCGATCACCAGTATTTTTTCAGCTACTATATAACATGGTTGGATGATGGTTTTGTTCACTAATATGTAAAAATTATTTAGAGATATAGCCAGGAAATAAACAAGACGTATGCAACCAATAATATTTTATTCAGATAACTCCCACTGCTGACATTTCTGTACTAGATGTAAGCCATCTTCACAGTGCATATATTTGTAATAAAAAGATTTAACATAAATGAAAGCACACATTATGATTATTCCAATACAATTTCATATTATTTATATATTTAGTTATCATCAATTCATATCCTGTTGGGAGTAATTATAAAGTGTACAACAACACAGGATAGGTAGAGTTCTATAATAAATAGCATGTAATTAATATTGTAACTGGATTGCTTTAAATTTTTTTGCAGCTCTGAAAATGACCTAAACCTGAAGAAGAAACATCAGCCGCAAGAGTAATCTGAATAAAATTATATTGAATATACATTACATAATTAATTGTCAGATACACATGTTTTAGACTTATGCCATTGGGCCATTTGGATACCAAATGGCTTAAATAAGAATGCCTGGACGCCAAATAGGCTATATAACAACGGTTATCGTCAAAGTCTTATATGGCCTAAGTTGCAGAAAAAGACTGTATGTGTGAGTGTGAGTGTGAATGAGAAAAAAGTGTGAGTGTTTAAAAAAAATATGTCATTGAGGGGCATGTGATTAACCTATTTAAAAGCCGTTGTACTAGAAGAAGAAATAATTATCTTAATAGTAGGTTTTCTCTCTTAAATGGCGCCAACAAACCAGCAACCCTTATAATTATTTTAAAAAAATACTCGTTAACCCCTAATCATTTTATCGGATGAATAAATAGATTAATAAGAATGTTCTTACGGAGTTGTATTGGTAAATTAATAATTTTGTTGTTCACTCAATTGGAAAGATAGCGATGCTAGAAAATTGTTAGTTATTTTATAGTCTCTATGTGCAATTTCATCCATTGTAGCTAAATGGAAAGAAAGAGAATCCAATGTGGAAGGTAATAAGCAGTTGCAGATTGGTCCAGAAGAAAGGGTATCATTATTAGGAGATGCTAAAAAACAGCTCCAAATTTAGAGTTTTACTCAAAAACAATTAGGAATGCGATTTATTGATTTTGAAAAAAAAAGAAAAAAAAACAATATCTGAATAAATTTGGCTACACAATACATAACTAAAACCTGAAATACAAATCAATAAATAGGTATTAATATTAAATAATAGTCTAATAAATAAATAAATATTCAAAATTAAATAAAGATCTTTGGAGGGAACTTTGAGAATACACAAAAAAAAAAAATAAAAATCGTCTGGCTAAAGCAGAGTTTCCCAACCTTTTGAAGGTTATGGCACCCCGGTGCATTGGGAATAACATTACACATTAGGGCACCCTTCCTTGAAATTAAAAAAAATTAATAAGTTTAATATGTAAATTTAATGCAACAAGTAAAGTACAACATAATATAGTAAACTTAAATTTTTTTTTTGTTTATCTCAATATCTCGCGGCACCCCTTAGCCAATCACGCTGCACCCTTGGATGCCGGGGCACACCGTTTGGGAACCACTGCGCTAAAGGTTTGTTAGAAAAGAGAAGATAATGAACAATAAGTGTAAATAAGGGGCGGTTTATTTCAAAATAAAATTTGGGTTTCACAAACCACAACCCCCACTTTCTGATTAAAGAGGGGGGGGGGTGGGGGGCGGCCACCCCGGCTCCCCCTCCTTTGTTTTTGCCTCCTCCCCCCTTCCCTTTTTTTCTTTTTTTCTTCTACTTTTTTCCCCATATTGTTTGTTTTTTTTCTTTCTTTTACACACCCCCACCCCCCCCCCCTTCGAAAAAAACAACCTAAAACTTTCCCCCCTTACCCCCTTCACATATCTCACACAAACAATCTTATTTTTTTTTTTTTCTTTGTCTCCCCCACAACAAAAAATAAAATATATAAAATTTTAATAAAAAAAAAAATAAAATAATTATAATTTTTATTTAATTATATAAAAAAAAAACAAAAAACAAAAAAAAAAAATTCAATAAATAATTTTTATAATTAATTAAATAAAATAAAAAAAAATTTTAATTTTTAAAAATATTAAATTTTTTTTTTCTTTTTTTTTGAGTCTAGAAGTTTAATTCAGTTAAGAAATCTCTAGACTCTTTGGTGAATTAAATATGAAGAATGTCCGAAACGTAGAATAAGTTATATAATTTTATATAATATTACATACCCCAATAATGTATCTGGACAGTGAAACATTTGAATTTACATTTTTTCTGGATCACTTAGCTTATCTCAAGCCCTTGGCTAAAGGAAGAGAATTAGCTTCTGGTGTCATAGATCAAGGGTTCGCATCCCGTCTCAGGATTGGATACCAATTGAAATAGGGTCGAGGTCTAAATGGCCGCAGATGCCTTAAAAATAAAAAAAAAAAACCTATTTTAAATTTTACATTTTTGAGTTGTGCCACTATTGAATTCAATTCAACAAGCGATAAATAAAAGTTTTATTTGGCTAAACATGCCATTCCTTTGCATTTATCAGATATGTTACTTCCATGCGAATGATTTCAGTCAAAGCTTTGCTGTTAAATACTGATGTTAAATTATGTTTAAAAAATTTTTGCCTACATTTATATACAAATAGCCCTAAACAATGACCATTTTCTAAAATATTTTAGAAGTTTAAAAAAAGCATATTACTTTCTCTTACCTAAATATGTAATAATCTGTATAGTTAGAAAGTATTTTTTCCAAATATTTTAAAAAACATTTTGTAAGTGAATCAGTGAAAAAACTCACTCGTGTCAAAATGCCCACAAAACACATAATCAGGTCTATTCTCTAAAAACAGACGTTAAAATTTAAAATAAACAAATAGGTGTTAAAAAGTAATGTAAAAACAATCAGCGTTAAAAAATGCTATTCAAAATCACTTCCTTGCCTCAAATAGCTATTCTGTAAACAAAAATTTAAAGCCAAAGCGTTAACATTTAGTAAATAGTGTTAAAAATTAATGCCATGTCTAGGGGGTGCCTTTAATATTTTAACGTCGTGTTTAAAATAAAAATGGTGTCCTTAACCTAAAAAGTAAGGTTATGATTTTGATAGCTTTGAAATTAAAGCAACCTGTTAACGTCGCTGTTAAAACTTTGTTTGGAGAATAGCATTTTTTTAACGTTTGATTGTTTTATATTACTTTTTAACACTCATATTGTTTATTTTAAATTTTGACGTCTGTTTTTAGAGAATAGACCTGTATATATTATGAATAAAATGTGTAAAATTATTTCTTCTTAAAATCGATTAAAATTTAAACAAAAATAAAGACAGACTCAAGATGTGATTTAACGTCATCAAACTTTAATCAATCAATCAATCAATCAATCATGTCTCCTTTTTCTATTCAGCAAATTTAACTTCTTCTTTCGTTTCCGTGTGTTTTTATCTTATCCGTTGAGTTTGAGTTTGAACGACGAATTTGAAATCAAATTACATTTAAAAGAAAAAAAAAGCACTCGAGTTAATTAAAACCTGAACGTATTGATTATAAAATATCGCAAATGATTCATTAAAAAAGAGGAAAAAAAAAACTGTCTTATTTTTATTTCTTCCAATAAGGAAATTAAGAAAGAAATAAAGTGGAATTATAAAAATCTTTAATCTGGCGGCGACCAATAGATACACAGTACTTAATATTAATAAAAAAATCTGGTGTGACTGGTCTCACAGCTCACAACTTTCTCTTACCTTTGGAAAGAAAAAGTTGTGTTCTGTGCTGTGTTCACAGCAGGTTTTGTTGTGTCGCGCCGATATATGGACGAAGTTATGCATAAAGGAACCAAGCGCCATTATGATCGAAATTGAGATAAGACCGCCATCTTGTAGGGAAAAAATAGATCTGCTTCTTTATTTAAATCACAGCATTATTACTCTGTGCACTTTTTTTTGTATAAGAACGATTAATGGCGCTTGGTTCCTTCATGCATAAAATCGTCCATAATAGAATTCAAAAAATAATGTTACCATTTCTCCTATCCTTCCTATGAAGTACAAGAGTAAAGTGTGCTTCAAACAATTTCAAGAGCAAAATGAGAATATACATTTTAAAGAGCATCTAAAAAATAAATGATTTATGAATTTTAATCAAAATCGTTGGGTGGTCGTGGCGAATTTTGAGAAAATCGAAAAAAAAAACAACTGAAAAAGTACATAAGTAAAGGACTAGTACTTTTTAGCTTATTTTGTTCAAAAGCTTCGTGTCACGTCCCAGGGGGGTATCTAATTTAAATATTCCAAAACCACTTTTTTGGATTTAGGGGACCTCAAAACCTGTATATCCATCAATAGACATCGAATTTTTGACATGGATCCAATACTTTCTCTATATATAGGGTATATATATATAACATATATAGGTAAGAGAAAGTAAAAATAGATTCTTATTCTTATGTCCTCGCCTTGTCCCGCGATCCGGGGTTGGCGGACCTCTTTCCCTCCAACCCTATCATACGTTTTTACGACCGGAAGAAATAGGACAGGACGGCCCGTCGCACGGTCTGACGCCTGTTGAAAAGAGGAAGGAAGAGACAGACATTTAAAGAACTGAAGGACTGCCTGTCCCAGCTCGGGCAGCTTGGTCGCCATCCACGTACCCACAAGATGTGGGCCCCTGAGCAAAAAGTAAAAAATAGATTAATTGTATTTTAAAAATCTGGTGTGACTACACCACAACTTTTCTTCCTTCGGTAATCGAAAGTTGTGTTCTGTGTGTCCCAGATTTGTGTAACATGTATTTAGTTTCCGACAGTAGGGTACATCGATTTTCAAGATGTAAAATTTATAAGTATGGGAAAATATTTATATTTTGTTACCATGGCAACCATTTCTCTATCTTTTCTATGGAGTACAAGAGTAAAGTGGTCTCAGAAGATTTCAATCACAAAATGAGAATATACATTTTAAAGAGAATCTAAAAAATAATTGATTTTGAATTTTAAAAAAATCGTTGGAGAAATTTTGAGAAAATCGAAAAAAAACTAAAAACTACATCAGTAAATACTATATTTGAGCCGATTTTTCAAAAGTTGTTCTCCCATGGGGGTTAACTAAATATAAAATTTCAACTCTAGTCTTTCGTCTTGAGATATTTTGTTCACAACAACAAAAAACCATTCAAACCACTTTTGGTCAGGGGACCTCAAACTGAAATCCATCAAAATCTCGACATCAATTTTGACATACAATATTTTATATATTAACATATATATAGAGAAAATAAAAAGGATGATTCTAAAATATAAAATTTTAAGTTTCATTCCTTCCAGGATGCTCCTCTTTATTCTGATCAAAGCGAATAAATAATACAAAATTCTCAAGCTTATTTGTTTTTTTTTTTTCTCAAGGGTCAGTCACGTGGGCCAAGCCAAGCCATGGAATCGGAGACTTCACCTAAAGTGTTCGTTATTTATTCACAAGCGGAAGGAAGAAAATCACCGCATCAGTTTCCACCCCCGCCTCCTCGGAGCCATTCGACAAAGAGATAGGCCACTCAATTTAATTGGGCTCAGGGTGGGATTTAGACATTTGCCTCGAACAGCCTCGTAAAAACCAAAAGAATTTTATATCGAAGGCGATTTTTTTTTCGCTTTCACGACATTGAACCATTAAGAAATCGTCTAGTTAGTATTTTTATTGCTTTTTTTTTATTTTAAGATGATCGTTTTTAATCATTTTAAATCGCCCCTCGTCTTAATTTTAAATTAATTAAAATTACAACTAACTGTAGGCCTATGTATTGGATGAATTATCATTTTGAATATCTTCTCTCCTGTTAAGTAAATAATCCAAATTGACATCAAGACCGTATGTAGAATTTTTTTTTTTTTGGAAATTTCTTCTCTAACTACAAGAGTTCTTATAAACAAAAGTGTAATAAATAATACAAAATTCTACCGTTTTTTTTTTTTTTTGCCTCAAAGAGCCCTCTATAGAAGTGCTTTGGAGCAATTAATCGAAAAATCCATTACACTTTATTTTTACTTTTTTGTACTTGCTATTACCATTTGTATGGTTTATTATTTATTTATGAAATTTACTAATTAAAAAAATATTTTATCATTTGTTAAATTTCTTGACTGAAAGTGTGATGGAAAAGAGGATTGAACTGTATTTACGAGAAAAAATAAAACGTTCCTCTAATTTGAAAGTGTATATTCAATAGATTGGGACTCAATATTTCTTTGATTACGTCCCTATCCCCCCATTTCCTCTAAGAAACACTGAATTAGGAAGTTGGAATTTGGTTACCTATCTTCCAGTAATCCAACGAATCAATATATCTAGCAGGTATTAAGAATTATAAAAGCACAAAGTCGAGGGAGAGTATAGAGATCCGGGGTTAATTCCTTGGCCGTTGTCAAATATAATATTACAATTTCAATTCCCCCTTCCTTGGTCTATCTAAACTCTCAGTGGTCCTGATTAAGAAAAAATATAAAAAAATATTATACACTTTTTTAATTTTATTTTCATTTATTAAATTGGAATATTCATTCATTATTATTTGATCTCTTAAAAAAAAATTAAACATTTTTATTCCTTTACAAGGAGAATTTTTATTGTCATATAAATTGGATACTAAAAAGAGTTTGCCCCTTTTATTATCAGCCTCTTTTATTCCTGAAATTTATTTTTGGCCAACAAGCTAGCAGCATCTTTAGTGTTTTAATATAAGGAACAATTCCATAGCCTCTGGAATGTGAAATATTTTTATTACAATGTTGTTTAAATTAAGGATTTATTCTCGGGCATATGGAGAGACGTTCGACCGTTTTGTAATGATAACAAGAAAAATAAATTCCTAGGAGAAAATGAGAATTAAGATGTTGGATAACTAGGATTTTAAGATTTCTTTTTCCTAATAAAATTAAATTCTTAAGGTAGTGTTGCAAAACTAAGGTCAAGCAAAAAATGAACATTGAGACACGTACAAAAAGGGATGTTAATTTTTCTTTAGAAGAAAAATAAATTGAAATAAAAATCAATTCGATAAAGAGACAAGTTTCTCCCTATTCAAGTAAAGAGAGGTTTATATAATATTTCTAATAGAGGTGAATATAAAATTTTTTTTTAACAAGCAATACTTGTTAGTCACCAAAAAAGTGCAGAAAGTGTAAATAAAGAAAAAATTAGCCAAAAAAGAAGTCCCTTTTCTATACAATTCGATTAACGTTTTTCACTTTCTCTTAGCGAGAATATAGAGAAAGTACTAGATTAAATATACCTCGAAGAGCCGCAGTTACTTCAATCAATATACTGTTTGTTCGGTGAGTGTGTAATTAAATAAAATTTTCATAATTTTTTTTTAAATTTTTTATTGTTTTTTGGGTCGACGGTTTTGAAAATTTTCTGTTTTTAAAAAACAGTCGACACAAAAAACAATTGATAAAAAATTAAAAAAATTTTATGAAAATTTTATTTAATTACACTCTCTCCAAACAGTGAATTGATGAAGTAACTACGGCTCATCGAGGTATATTTAAAAAAAAAACTTTATCCCAGAATCTAAAGAATTTTAGGTAGGCCTAGTAGATTAATTTCAAAAATTCGAAATTTTGAGGTCCCCTGAGTCGAAAAAAGTGGGTCCTTTAAAATGGTCTGTCTCTTTGTGAACAAAAAAATTTAGTGTGACTGGTCGCATAGAACACAACTTTACCTTTG
The DNA here is from genome assembly GCA_023213315.1 of Euborellia annulipes. Classification (NCBI taxonomy): domain Eukaryota; kingdom Metazoa; phylum Arthropoda; class Insecta; order Dermaptera; family Anisolabididae; genus Euborellia; species Euborellia annulipes. The sequence continues at coordinate 36,068 of JAKCPI010010853.1, forward strand.
GTAAGAGTTGTGTTCTGTGCTTGTCAAACCATATTTTGTTGTGTCGAGATATATTAAGTTTCCGCCGATATATAGTATTAGTATCCAAGATTTTTTTTTTAAACACTCACACTTTTTTTCCCATTCACACTCACATTCACACAGTCTTTTCGGCAACTTAGGCCATTTAAGATTTTAAACGATACTCGTTATTGGTAATTATATCTATTGGGGGTCAAGGCATTTTTATTTAAGCCCTTTGGTATCACAAAGAATCCAAGTTGTAAAATTTATAAATATGGGAAAATATTTAAATTTTGTTACCATAGCAATCATTTCTTCTATCTTTCCTTTGAAGTACAAGAGTAAAGTGTGCGTCAAAAGATTTCAATGGCAAAAATGAGAATATACATTTTAAAGAGCATCTAAAAAATAATTGATTTATGGAATTTTAATAAAAATCGTTGGAGCGAATTTTGAGAAAATCGAAAAAAACTGAAAAAGTACATCAGTAAAGTACTAGTACTCTTTGGCCGATTTTGTATTAAAAGCTTATGTTTCACGCTCCCATGGGGGTGTTTAACTTATTTATATAAAATTTCAACCTCAGCTCAATTCCTTCATGCTTAAAATTGAACACACACCACCCAACCACCCACAGACAGACCTGCGACCATGTCGCGAAAATCACTTTTTTGGATTCATGGGACCTCAAAACGTGTATATCCATCAAAATCTCGACATCGAATTTTTGACATAAATCCAATACTTTCTCTCTTTTAACATATATAGAGGTAAGAGAAAGTAAAAAAAAACTGAAAAAACTACATCAGTAAAGTAAGTTGTGTGCTGTGCGACAACTCACACACCAGATTTTTTATTATTTATCGTCAATAAATGTATAACTCCACAAGTAGTATCGATATATTCATTAAAATCTTTCTATTAAATAATAAAATGAATTTTTTTATAGGATTTAATAAGGACAGTCAAAATAAAAGCGATATTATTGGGCTCATTATGGAATGCCCTTACGTAGAAAAGAAATTTATTCTTGCACCCCCTCGATGCGTTGCTTTATTATTAACAAATATTTGATATCTTTTTGGGCCGTCCGTTCAAATTACATTTATGATGTTGACAAACGACTCGCGTCACCTCCTTGGCTTTATTGTCCTATTTTTTTTTCTTTCTGTTCTTTTCATTGGTGGAGATGATACTAGAGAAAGGACCTTATTGTCCTTTCCTTATTACGATCTATTTCAATCGTGTTTTCGTTGTCAGGAAGGGAAAATAAATAAATTTATTAGAAATTAAAGTCACCTGAATAAGAGCATGATTCGGTTATAAATATTTAAATGCCTAATAAATAACTAATAAAATCGTCTTCGAGGACGAGTTGATGGGCATCTTGGTTAAAAGGATGAGTAGAATTTAGATCATTTGATTGTTAAGAGAAAAGGATATCAAATATTTCAATTTTTACTTTCTCTTATCTATAAGTTGGTCTATATGTTAATATAGAGAAAAAATAATGGATTCATGTCTAAAATTCGATGTCGAGATTTTGATGGCTATACACGTTTTGAGGTCCCCTGAATACAAAAAAATGGTTACGCGACATGGTTTGTCTGTCTGTGTGTGTGAACAAAACATCTAAAGAACGAAAAAAGCTAGAAGGTTGAAATTTTATATTTAAGTTAGGCACCCCCCTGGGACGTGACACGAAGCTTTTGAACAAAATTATCCAAAAAGTACTAGTACTTTACTGATGTAATTTAAAAATTTTTTTTTTTATTTTCTCCCTATTTAAGAATTTGCCCTATTTTGATTAAAATTCATAAAATCAATTATGTTTTGCATGCTCTTTAAAATATATATTATCATTTTGTTCTCAAAATTGTTTGAAGCACACTTTACTCTTGTACTTCAAATGAAAGGTAGGAAAATGGTTGCTATGGTAACAAAATATAAATATTTTCCCCATCTGGAATTCTAGGGGGGATTAAGGGGCCCCAAATCTAATGTAGGGTCTACTGACGGAAACTAAATAAATGCCGACACCAAAAATTTGGTGTTACAAGTACAAAACACAAATTACAATTACCAAAGATAAGAGAAAGTTGTTTGCTGTGCGACCATTCACACCAGATCTTTTTTATTTATTAATACTTCGGCTCTGAATCTTTCGCCTTTTTGATTAAGGGTCCCAGAGTGGATCAAGCATTCACGTATTTGAAGTAGCAATTGAATAATTTGTGTCTTTTCTGGATTAATGAATTGAAAACCTCTTGTATTCAGGCCTTTATTAATTCATTATCGAATTCGAATTTAAAATTTGTGTAGTTTTCAAAAGGTGACATTCTTAAATAAAAAAAAAAATTCCTTAGGTTTTTTTTTTTCTATAGTATTATTTTTTGAATGGCTCCTTTTTCTAAAATATTTTTTTTTTATAGTGACATAAATAATATATGATATATTGATGTATCCAATGAATATTTTTAAAGGCAGAAACTATTAATTTATTATCTTGGGCGGGTGGAAAAAATATTTACTGTTTCCAAGAATCGGATCTTCCGAAATTCGCTCCATGGGTCAAGAGAAAGTAAAAATCTGTTCGTGTATATAGAAACATTTTGTTATTTTTATGTAGACTTGCAATTGCTCACCGAAGGGGGCCGAGGCGAAGTCCCCCTTCGGCGGGCTTGCGACTAGTAACTTCATAAAATAAATTTATAAAAATAAGGACATTTAAAATAAAAATTTTCACTCTCATTAATTCAATCCATTAATTAAACGTTTTGTGTCCTTTTTTCAAATTTATTTTTTTTTTATGATCAAAAGAAATATTTTTTTTTTTAATATAAAAAAAATATATTCGAATAATAAATACTTAATTGATTTATAATAATGTTTCGGCCTAACAAAAAAAAAAGCACGTCAGCCAGAAATTAAAACAAAAGAAATAGATTGGATGACGTTGTCTGTCTGTCTGTTTGTCGGCATTCATTGGGCTGGTCATTATCTCAAATTGATTTCCCATTCGAGCGGCAGAAAAAAAATCGTCCAGTAAAAAAAAAAAAAAAAAAAGCTTTAATTCCCCCTCAACAAGTGAACGTCCATTTAGGTGAGGTTTCTCCCTATCATCCCAGGTACCGCTGATTAATATTTATTTATTTATTTGAGAGACGAATTAAAAAGATTTTAGAAAAAAAATGAGACAACGTGGTCTTAATGATTTGTACCTATTAGATAATAATCATTTTCAAACAAAAAAAAATTTCAAATAGCCTATCCCGTTGATTTATTTCAATAGATAACGTGCGATCTTACACTCGATGAATGCGATTTTGTGATATTGAAATTTCCACAAATTGAGGTAAACGACAACGAGAGTAAAAGATTTGTTATGAACTTTTATTCAAAAATCAGGTGTGATGGTCGCACACCACACAACTTTCTCTTACCCTCTGTATTCGAAAGTTGTGTTCTGTGCTTGTCACACCAGATATTTTTGTGTCAAGAAATATTTAGTTTCCGACAGTACGGTACATTTGAATTTGAAAAATTTATAAACCATTGTTTATATTTTGTTTTTGTTTGGGGCCGTAGTTTGCGAGTTGTACGCAATTCAATATTGAAAGTTTATATTTTTTATAACGTTTATTTAATTCGGGCTCAAGAAACGGCGAGCGGAGGGGAAGTGGCGCCTGCACCTCCCCTCCAGGCATTGTCGCCGGCGAGAGATAATGCTATTTTTGGAAATAACTATTAAACCATTTCTCATTTATAAAAACATTCTAATATCTCCATCGAAAATCTATCGTCTAAATAAAGTGATTCATTAGACCCAGAGAGAATGATCTCACTTGTTAAATAACAATAAATACTGCTCTCTCTTGGATGGGAGAGACAAATAAATATTCTTTACTATTTTATGGCCCTAATAATTATTCTCTTTTCATTATAATCGAAAGTTGTGTTCTGTGCTTGTCACACCATATTTTTCGTGCCGACATATATTTAGTTTCCGCCGATATATTAGAATTCAAGATGTAAAATTTATTATTATGGGAAGATATTTATATTTTTTTACCATGGCAACCATTTCTCCTATCTTTCCTATGAAGTACAAGAGTAAAGTGGTCTTCAGAAAATTTCAATGGCAAAATGAGAATATACATTTTAACGTGCATCTAAAAAATACTGTAATTGATTTATGAAAATCATTGGAGCAAATTTTGAGAAAATCGAAAAAATACATCAGTAAAGTACTAGCTACTCTTTGGCCGATTTTGTTCTAAAGCTTCGTGTGACGTCTCAGGGGGGTGCCTAACTTAAATATAAAATTTCAACCTCCAAGCTCTTTTCATTCTTGTTCACAGACAGACCATGTCGCGAAAACCACTTTTTTGATTCAGGGGACCTCAAAACGTGTATATCCATTCAAAAATCCATATCAAAATCTTGACATCGAATTTTTGACATGAATCCAATACTTTCTCTCTCTATATATTAACATATACAGAGATAAGAGAAGAAAAAATGAAGCAAACGATCAATAAATCTTTTAGACTACAATAAACAAATTTGAACAAAATTTTTTTTTGAAACCGAAGTTTCCATTGCCAAAAGGGAGGGAATGAAATTTACGAGAGACATCAAATAATTATCTCAATTATTAACATTAAACATGCTAGCTGCTAATAAATGTTTACTTAAATCGAATAAGAAGCAAAAGTTGAAAGTTTGTTTTGTTGTGTAGGTATTTTCAAACCCCCCGGAGTCATTTGGAAGTCTCTTTAACGGAGCAGCTTTCTATTCTTTTATTGTGCTTATGGAGATGATGAGAATATTTTCCATAATAATATCTAAAATAAACCCCATTTTGAGTCAAGCGGAGGCAATTGGACCATAAGGAGGATGTTCCTTTAATATCTTGTCCCATTTAAAGTCATTTTTGACTGACAGACGGGAATTTATTCGTTTTATATTGTCACAAGCATTAATTTTAAACAACAAGAAGCAACTTTTTAGAAAAAAAAAAAAATAATAATAAGATGAGAAAGAAGAAAACATTTAATTAAACTAAACGAGTGCGAGTTGAATTTCTCAGGGAAATTTGTTTGCATTACACAAATATCAAATTATCTAACCAAAAAAATAATATGTATACATAATTAATGAGAATAAATAAAATAATTTGGCCTCGACGTCACATTGCTCTGATGGCACGATCGTTTATATATACTTAAGCCTTGAAGGAGGCTGGAAATTCAATGATCAAAACGTCGAATTGAAATGGCATCAATAAACAAACACATTTCTGCTTCTGCTCTTTATATTATCAAACTAAAATATGTAGCTTTAATAAGAATACAATAAGTTACAAATTAATCCATGTTTGGTTCCTAGAAGGTAAGCAAGGCAACCAACCGAACAACTTATCAATGGATTTTGAATTGATTTAGAATTCTGCCAGAGCGGACAACTCGGCTGATTTGTTAACCCCTGAAGCCGTTACAACAATGAAAAATTTTAATAGTGACACAGAGCTTTTGCGTTTGGACGCAGCCGATTGGGAGAACGACGACAGAAACAAACATTTTTTAGATGCCTCTATCGAAACCGAAATGTCGGATAAAAAAATTTCAAGTAAAAAGTTTTAACTGCAAGTCTCTGGGTCTGCAAATAAATCTTCCTTGATAGAATAATATTAGAAAAAAGATTTTAATAAGAGAAGTGGCTGTTCAACGATTCGAATGATAGACAGGAAGAGAGGATGTCAGCCAAAAGGAGAGCCTCTATCGATTAAAATCTCCATTCAGAAGACGTTTCGGGTTTAATTAAATAAATCCATCATCAGTTCTTAAGAGCTGAAACGAGCATAAATAATAATTGTAATACAACATAAAATATTTTTAAATTATAAAAACATCAGATCTTACATTATTGGCAATCTCAAGGTGTACACCATTGAGATGCAGATAGAGCTGTTATATATAAACATATACAAAATTATATAAAAATATAAATTTGCACATAAGATGACCTATGCTCATCAGTTAATACGGCCAAGTCTCAAATGTATATAAAATTTTATTATCAAATATACTTATTATAAGATAAATACTGGGGGAACCAACGAACTCTGAGTACATTGACCCATAATACATCTTAATAAAAACCGAAATCTTCCAAAAGCCTGCAATTGACCTCTTCGAAAATATATTATTTATTTGCAAATGATAATTATATAAATTAATTTATAATATACTTTCAAATTACAAATAATGTTATAAACAATTTTTTATTATAATATTTAAATCTCCACGTCAAAGATTTCTAGCCTCCCCTTATTTCCTACTTATTTAAAGAAAACACACTATTTGAGAAAGTCCTTTGAACACGAAAGAAATTTCATTCACTCCCGATTTCGACGAAACTTGCACTTATTATGTGCAGGCAATTATTGTAAAATCAAGAAACTTCTTTGTGTGATATTAAAGAGGGATATGTAAAGAATACAATGGTATGAATATCTCAAAAATGACAAAATGATGCCTTATGACTATCTTCCACTAAGCCCTCCAGTTATACAACATTTAATATGAAATAAATTTTACATTTCTTAAACAAATTCATATCATTTTATCAAATAATTACAATATAAATAAAACAAAGGCAAAAGTGTTAAATTTTTTTTTTTGTTTTTTTTTATCAAAAATAAAAAGAATATATTTTGAGGGAAAAAAAATTTCCTGCCGACGGGAATCGAACACTGATTGCCCAAGGAACAAATACCCATTTGAACCAACACATCTTAGATCTTAAGCTCGCCTTGAGCCTTCCATAACCTAAAAAGCGAAATATGGCATTTTACCTATTCAACTATTTATATATAGAATATATATTTTTTTGAAATAAAAATATCTTATTGTTATTATTTATGCGATATAGGCACAAATAGAGGATTAAAGACCCGATTTCTGATTTCAGATTCAATTCTAAGATGTAAGACGAGCTTAAGATCTAAGATGTGTTGGTGCAAATGGGCATTAGTTCCTTGGGCATTTAAGGCAATCAGGCTTGAATAGAAATAGCTAAATATTTTTCGAGATCTATTATTTGAATAAGATAATAGTATTCAAAATACCTCGATTCGGACTTTAACTGAGTCATAGATATATTTAACAAGACATGTGAGTGTTTTTTATTGATGAGGCCAAACATCCCATGGCCTCCGGGAATCGAACCCAGGATCTCCGCCTTTCCGGGGCATAGGCGTGCTATCCATTGCACCAGGCCACCGGACCCTCGACCTGCGCCAATAAAACTCACTTCCCCTTATATGCAGTTAGTCGCGCAAGTTACTAACTCGTAACGAAAACGTGAAAAACTTTAAAGAAAAATTTTTCACTTATGCGCCGCTTGGTTAACCAGTAGAGGGACAGATATCTGGATCTGCTCTAACACACTACTGTAAGCAGCAAAGCCCAGAGGGCAGCGGGGTTAAGTTTTATTGGTGCAGGTCGAGGGTCCGGTGGCCTGGTGCAATGGATAGCACGCCTATGCCCCGGAAAGGGGAGATCCTGGGTTCGATTCCCGGGGGCCATGGGATTTTTGGCCTCATCAATAAAAAACCACATGTCTTGTTAAATTGAATAGAAATGCCTGGACCCCCAATAGATATATTGAGCATACGAGTATCGTTTGAATTCTTAAATGGCCTAAGTTGCCGAAAGGACTGTGTGTAATGGTGTGTGAATGTGAGTGTGAGTGGGAAAAAAGTGTGAGTGTTAAAAAAAAAAAAAAAAAAAAAAAAAAAACTAAATACTCTTTTTTCCTACTTGAATTTTGCTATAATGAACTCCATTTTTTGTTAATTTAGTGCCTTGAAAGTTCGTTTTATCTCCCATCCATTTGTTTCAATTATAAAGGGCATTGATTCAATCTTTCAAACAATACTTCTAGTATTGGCATAAAGCGAGAGGAAATTTCTTTACAATTAAATTTCGTTACTATTTAGTAAGTCTATTTTTTAAAATCTCAATTTCATCACCATTTCGAATAACAATCAAAGAATCCAGAAACGAGAGGCGTAGTGTGTGCGTGTGGTCCAATTTGCATGCGAGTTGGATGCTGGGGGTCGTAAAGGGATGTCGATTGAGACCCTGGGCATGTTTACACGGTTTAATCCCCCCGAAAAGCATCCCGAGTACCAAAGTGGCCAAGAGCAAGGCGCTCTTGTTGGCTCGATTGCATTTAAAGGCGTCCAAGGGTCACAATTAAATGAACCTTCGCCGTCTTGATGACAATTTGCGGAGAGTTAAATGATAATGGAGCCGGAGACGAGCAATTCTCATTGCAAAACTTGTATTCGGGAAAATCGTTTGAATAAATACTCTAAATGCATCCTGTCGTAGGAAGAACAAAGGGGCTCTTCAAAATTTAATTAAAAAGAGAGAGAAAGAGAGAGAAAAAAAAAAAACAATTTTAAAGAATAACAATAAATTTAAAGCTGAATTAGCTGAATTTTAAAAAGATAATGTGTGATAAAAAGAGAGTTGATTAGATGAAAAGAAACATTTCGAATATTTAAACAACTCTACAAATGAACTACTCGGATTTCCTAACAATCAACTTGTTTCTTTTCTAAAATTACTAGCGGTCCCAGGGGGAGGGGGAGTCCTTTGGACAGGAAAAATATTACCAGTTAATATTTAATAGTTGCTTTTTGAGGATGTGGCTGGGATGTGATTATAGTGGAGAATTGGAGATATCAGACAAATTGGGATTGTCCAGGTTAATAAAACTCCCAGGATAAGACGTTTCGGCTTGAATTTATTTTGGCCATCTTCAGTTATTAGGAATTATACACATAGTGCAAATGCACATGTGATCAAACCAGAACTCGTCAATAATAAAATTTATTTGCTTCATACAAAGTTATATGGATCCTGTGTCCAAGCTCAGAGATAAAATGAATTATCCATTTTAAAGTGCATCTAAAAAAATAATTGATTAATGAATATTAATCGAAACCGTTGGAGCGAATTTTGAGAAAATCGAAAAAAACTGAAAAAAGTGCATCAGTAAAGTACTAGTACTTTTTGGTCGATTTTGTCCAAAGGCTTCGTAGAATATCCCAGGGAGGTTTCTAACTTAAATATAAAATTTCAACCTCCTAGCTCTTTTCGTTCTTGATATACTTTGTTCACTGACAGCCAGACAGACAGATAGACAGACCATGTTACGAAAACCACTTTTTAATTTCTTTTACCTATATGTATATGTTTGAAGGAGGTACATAGCTGAGTGTTGATAATCAAATAGGTTCCATATGTGACCGAAACGTCGGCCTTGGTTTATTAATAAATTGAAAAATAACTAGCTGCTTGTTCATTCATTCTAGGGTCGTCTCCACGTCAAATTCAACCAAAAAAATAAAAAATTTTCACCCATAATCTCAGATTTTTATGAAACTTGGTATGTTTGTTCTATATATAGAGATAAGTAATAGCACCAAATTTCAATTTTTTATCTCACTTAGTTTCGAGTTATGGCTCTTTAAAGTTTTGATTTTTTCACCTTGCGCGGCTTGGCTAATGCCAAACAAAATGTGACATGGAAGAGAAAATAATTTCTCATTTGCTTATTTGACCACTCAAATTTGATGAAATTTTGGTATGTTCTTTAAACAATAAGGAATTAGAAAAAAATATATCACGAATCTAAGTTAATCCTAAAATATTAAAAAATTCATATTGTTGATTTTTTTTTAGTTTTGAAAACGCAAAGCATGGTTTAGTGCTAAAGCCAATATCTCCAAAGGGAATGAGATATTCAAGAAATTTTTTTTTTTCTAAATAATCTACATGAAATGGGCTTTAATTTAGTAAAATAAAATGTTTGTGTATTTTGTTCCCTCTATTTCTAAAGTCCATTGCAAGTTTCAATATATAGTTTTACATGTTAAAAAGATTTAAGGGCAAAATGAAAATATACATTTTAAAGAGCATCTAAACAATAATTGATTTATGAATTTTAATAAAAATCGTTGCAGGAAATTTTGAGAAAATTGAAAAAACTGAAAAAGTACATCAGTAAAGTACTAGTACTTTTTGGCCGATTTTGTTCAAAAAGCTTATTTTGAGTGTCCCGGAGGGTACCTAACTTAAATATAAAATTTCAACCTCCTAGCTCAATCCTTTCATGACTTTCAATTGAATTGATTGAATTTTCGTCTGTGTTCAGTTTTAAGCAGACACACACACGAGTATCCATTTGAAATCAATGAAAGAATTGAGCTAGGAGGTTGAAATTTTATATTTAAGTTAGGTACCCTCCGGGACACTCAAAATAAGCTTTTGAACAAAATCGGCCAAAAAGTACTAGTACTTTACTGATGTACTTTTTCAGTTTTTTCCAATTTTCTCAAAATTTCCTGCAACGATTTTTATTAAAATTCATAAATCAATTATTTTTTAGATGCTCTTTAAAATGTATATTTTCATTTTGGCCTTCGAAACCTTTTTAACATGTAAAACTCTATATTGAAACTTTCAATGGACTTTAGAAATAGAGGGAACAAAATACACAAACATTTTATTTTACTAAATTAAAGCCCATTTCATGTAGATTATTTAGAAAAAAAAAATTTTCTTGAATATCTCATTCCCTTTTAGAGATATTGGCTTTAGCGCTAAACCATGTTTGCGTTTTCAAATCTAAAAAAAATCAACAATATGAATTTTTTTTTATATTTTAGGATTAACTTAGATTCGTGATATATTTTTTTTCTAATTCCTTATTGTTTAAAGAACCTACCATAAAAATTTCATCAAGATTGGTGGTCAAATAAGCAAATGAGAAATTATTTTCTCTTCCATGTCACATTTTGTTTGGCATTCCTCGCCAAGGTGAAAAAAATCAAAACTTTAAAGTGCCATAACTCGAAAACTAAGTGAGATAAAAAATTGAAATTTGGTGCTGTTACTTATCTCTATATATAGAACAAAGATACCAAGTTTCATAAAAATCTGAGATTATGGGTGAAAATTTTTTTATTTTTTTGGTTGATTTGACGTGGAATGACCCTAGAGCGAATTTTAAGAAATCGAAAAAAAACTGTAAAAAATACATTAGTAAAGTACTAGTACCCTTTGGCTGATGTGATTGAAATTTCTTGTAATACTTGCGACATAGGTACTTGGCTTAAGTATAAAATTTGAGTACCGAGAGTTTTTCGTTTTTTGAGTAATTCCCATAACCCACATTTTTTGATATTTCACTTGAAATTAATTTAATTTATTGTGAAAAAATCTTAAATTTCCGGAAGATCGATTCCAGTTAAAATATCAAAACATAATGTTTATGTAAATTTCTCTGAAAGAGATTTTATTGCTTTTAAATGCCTGTTTTATTGCTTTTCTTGAAATTGCCAAAGGAGGCGATTCCCTATTAGCTTGAATTTGACGTCATTTTCACAATCATTTGAATGAATTTCAACTGAAATATCAGAAAATGTGGATTAATTTAAATAACTCAAAAAAGGAAAGTACTCTCGAAATTCAAATTTTATTCTTAAGCTAAGTAACCATGTCGCAAGCATGGGCAGGAATTTCATTCCAATCGAACAAATAGTACTAGTACTTTACTGATGTATTTTTTTCAATTTTTCTCACAACTGGCTTTAACGATTTTGTTAACCCTCTTAACTATGTGTTTACGTATATAAGGATTAAAGGGATGGGTAAAGGAATTTTGAAATTAATAAATTATACTTAATAATCATTATTTGGATTAATTATAAACCAAAATAATTTTTTTTCATTTATTTAATTTTTTCAAAAAAAAAAATCTTATTTACATTATTTTTAAATGTGTGTGTGTGGGTGTGTGTGATATTTATTTTAATATATATATTCAATCATTCATTCAAATTCGGCAAAAATTTATATATTTATATTTTACATATATATTTATTGTTTTTTTTTTTTTTTTTTTTTTTTTTTTGTCTTTTTGAGAAAAATTTCAGATTTTCTATTTTTTTTTTTATTTTTATTATATATATTATAAAAAAGAATTAAAAATATCTATTATCAGTGTTTTTTTATTTTTTTTTCCCTTTAATTTCAAAAATATGAGTCTTCTTCAATCTGTTGAGTGATTTTTTTTTTTTTTATTATTAATTATTTTTTTAACCAACAATCTAAGACAAAAAAGTAGGGTATTTTTTTTTTGTTTATGTTTTATTATTTATTTTGTTTGTATTTATACAAAAACATCCTAAGCTTTTATAATACGAAGAGGGGGGAAAATTTTATTTTTATTCGCTGTTATTTATTTTTTAATATCAATTCGTGTGCGAAAAACATTTTTTTTTTGTAAATTTTATATACAGGGTGTTTGCAAAATCTAAAAATGATATGTTAAATGCTTTCCTAATTCCAAAGAAAATCTTCTCCAGTAAGACTTAAATTAATTATTGATGGAGAAGCCCCGTGGCCTCTTAACTTTCTACCTGAATTTATCAAAGTGAATAGTTAAAGAAATTGCGAGGGTCGATTTGTTAGAGAATGCCCAAGATCCAAATCTATTCATTTATTTTAATTTTTGAGATATTTTTATTAATTATTGTTGAAATGTGCCATCTATTATATAGTATTGAGACTAAAGCCCGGAAGTTAGCCAAACCAAATGGCACACACTCACTAAACTTTTTTATGATTAAAACATTCAGGTAATTTTAATTTCGATATATCGTGAAATTTATTAAAAAGATAAATTTTTATGGTTATTCTTTTGTTAAAAAGTGTCGGCCTATTGCCTGATTTGAAAAAGGTTATTTCTCACACAGGCAAGCTACCATTTGGGGTGCCTAACTGCCGGGCTTTAGTCTCAATACTGGTAGCTCTTATCTACAGGCTAATGGCTAACTGGTAGGAATGTTTTCCTTATGACTCAGATTGCGTTAGCATATAGGAATACATTCCTTGGCGGATTTTTGCAAAGAATTGAGGAACATCCCTCCAATCTCATTGTTCTTATTTAACTTTCGAATTCTATGATCAAGGCTTTAACAAAATCGTACTTAATTTGTTTATTTGTTTGTAGACGGCCGTAAGGGTAAATCAATTTAATTATAAGGACCGTCGGTCAAAAATAAATATTTTGGCGTATTATCGGTTTATTTGTAAATATTTCGACCCCAGTGGGATGGAATTATCATCATCTTGTTTATAAAATTTCCATTCATTCAGCTATTTTGTTATTTTGGATGGGAAAAATTAAAGATTTACAAAACATCTGTTGATTATAATGAAGATGATTCCATGTCACTGGGGTCGAAATATTTACAAATAAACGGATAATTCGCAAATATATTTATTTTTGGCTGATGGTCCTTTTAATTAAATTGATTAATTTTTTTATATTTAATTTAACTTTTACGGCTTCTGAGGCCATTTACAACCCGTCTCTATTTTGCTAAATTAATTGGCAGCCAATATAATTTAGAAAAATTTACATCGCCTGGGACGGGAAGCAAACTCCAAGTCTCTAGCACAAGAAGCGAGACCTGTACTTGTGAACCAACAATTGTCAATTGAAATAAATATATTTTTTTCATACAACGGCTTATTTTTATTATTATTATTATTTATTTATTTTTTTTTTTGTTCATTATTTAATTATTATTTTTTCTCTTTTTAGGGCCTACTGGAAAAAATCTCGTATAAAGAGAATTTTTTATTTTATATTTTAAAAAAATTATACACCCTGTATATTATGTTTAAATTAATTATATATATAATAATAATTTGAGCCGAAGAGCGATGTTTTAAAGGAATTGCTCTACAATAGTTTTTTAAATTATTATCTATACAGGATGTTTACAAAAAGAATTAAAATATTTTTTAATTAAAAGCCTATAGGCACCCTGTATATATATTTAAATATTGAGCGAAGAGTAAAATCTCTTTTTATTACTCTATTATAATAATATTAAATATACATTTTTTTAAAATAGCATAGGATGTTTTTGAAGGAAGTTCCTCTTGATTTATTTATTTATCTCTATATATATATAATATATATATATATATAATAATATATTTTCTTTTTTTTTCTTGAGATTTCTAAAAACAGTCTTAAACGCTATTTACAATTAGAAAGAAAAAAAAAACTCGAATTTTGGCTTTTGCCAAAAAAATTAAAATTACAATTGGCTCCAAAAAGGGCTTCTCTCTATTTGATTGATTGATTTGTCCTTTGAGGGGTAAATGAAAATGATAAAAAAAAAAAAACTAATTATTTTAACAATTTCTTTTTTGGGAAAACATTATTCCCATTTTAAAGGCATTATTTATTATTATTTTATTAGAATTAGAATTATTATTTTATATATTTAATAATATTCACTAAGAGAGGGGTCTAATCGGCGCCCAAATTTCTTGTTTTTTTTTTTTTTTGTTTTTTTTATATATTGCTTGTAGAGAGATTTTTTTAGTTTTTGTTTTAGATTTACTAGAATGAATTAATTTTTATTTATTCAAAGATTATATTTAATATTATAATAATAATAATTGTTGAGGCAAAGAGGGGAAGTGAGAAGTAAAGAAAGTGCATTCAAAAAGAAAAACACGATTATTATTAATCCATACTAGAATCATTGTGACGTCAACAGTACCAAAGCAAGGTTAGATTCACCCTAAATTTTTTTAGTGTTTAAATTTCTAAATTTAAAAATAGAGATTTATTATATTAATATTATTATTATTATGGAAGGCTCTATTCATTTATTATTTTGATATATAAAATATTATAACATTTATTTATTTATTTAGATTATGCTAGATATGAATGGGGTTTTTAATGAAAATGATTTATGAATGTGGCCTAAATTTAAAGTTAATTTTAAAAATTCCACCCTAGAAAATTAATTTTGAAAATTGAAATTTAGCTAATCTGAATTATTAATTTAAAATGTCTTTTTTATGGTATAATTAATTGAATTATTAAATTTTTTTAAATAGAATATTTCAAATTCTGTTTTTACAATTTTTTAAATTAGAGACTGATGAAATATTTGAAGATTTCTTCTTTGGGAAGTTGATAAATTCTAATTTTATGAAACTCACTCATATAGTAAAAACAAAAAAAAAAAAATACGTCGAATGTGATTCGCACCTAAAAATAAAAAGGTCAAACGATTTTAGCAAGTGGGACAAATGGAAATTTTACTAGTAAAAAAAGTCGAATGAATTTCGCAACAGAGAAATTTACTAAAAAAAAAAAAAAAAGGTGAAATGATATGAATTTTATTTAGGAAATTTTATGAAAAAGTTTACGGTTTTGGCCGGAATTCGGTTTCGGTTTCGGCTGAAAATCTTGTTTCAGTCGGACCCTAGTAGTAATTAAAACGATTTTCCTCTATCTATCTAATTAATAAGGGCAGGGAAAATTATTTCTCCGCCCACCCTTTTTATAAATTTCTGGCTAAGCATATAATTTTTTTTTTAATTTTATTCAAGGTCTTTTTCGGCATCGAAGGCCATTTAGACCTCGTCGCTATTTATTTCAATTGAATTGGTAACCAATCCAATTGAAACAAATTTTTGTCGCATAAAACGGGATAAGAACCCTTGACCTTTGTTAATAAAGCCTATATTATATACTTTAATATTTGATTTATCGTGTAAAAACAGAATTAAGAAATATTCTTTGGGATTATTTGATATTTTACAAAATTTTTTAACAAAATAGTCTGTAAGTTAATAAATACAGTAGATAAAATAGTTTAGGTCCTTTCGCAATGGTCTTCAAACCAGTTTGGAACAATTATGATGTTAGGGATCGCCCACGTATTACCTAACGCGTTAGGGGGAGAGACAAAACGTTACTAATTGTGACATATGGGACCAGGGGGTTTCTCTAAATGGGGCATAACAATTCAAAGTTGAATTTATAAAATTTTTTGAAAAAAAGGTAAAACGATATGAATTTTATTCGGGGCAGGGGGATAGTTCTATGATGTGACATAATATTTGTAGAGGGGTTTGTTTGTTTGTTTGTGACTAACTGTGACATGGGAGGGGGGGGGGGGACTAGAAAATCATCAAAACAGGCGCTACGTAATATGTGGACGACCCCTTAGTGCGCGTTATACAAATTTGAAAAACTGGTTTCTAGCTTGTGCGAAAGAATATAATGTAAACACAAAACAAAAATTTAAAACAATATGAGCTGTCTGAATTACAATTTTTTCGTCACTAACGTCTAGATGAAATTAATAATACATTTTTTTTAGGCCTTTGCTTTTTTTTTTTTTGATAATCTCGTTTCATATTTTTTTTTCAGTCAATATTTTTCTTTTTTTTGACTAGAAAAGAGAAATTAAAATTTTTTTTTGACATTCATACTTTTTCCCCCCGAGACTTGTGATTGATTGAACTTCCCCTCTCTTTTAGAACCCCTTTCGATATCTTATCACAGGCACCGTGGCTTGCTTGCAATCAAACAAAATTCACACATTTCTTTTGAGCCACGCGCGAACTTTTCAGAGGAATCCCTAAGGCTTATTTTTTAAAGGGAATCCCTTTGTTTAGAAACTATATGATTAGTCTCGTTATGATTAATTAAATTTTACCCCGACGGTTCACTGTATTAGATAAAAGAATGAGAGAAAACGATGACAAATACATTGATGGAATCTATAATAAATAAAAATATTTCTTCTTAAAAATAATTATGATTATATGAAAATAAGGAAATGAAAGTTTATGAATTATAAAACTATCAAGCGGAGGGTTTATTTAATATCTCGAGGCACTATTGTAAGGAAACTTTTTTTGAAAATATTCATTTTAAGAGTTTTCTCTTGGGTCTAAAATGAGAAACAATAAAACTTTTCTAATTTTTCGTCTAACTTCTCATATATTTTAGCATTTTTTAATTTTAAGATAATCTACAAGCCATCGAGAGTCGGCAAAACTCTTCGAATTTTTTGTTTAATGATCTCTTCTTATAATACTACTGATAAAATGCCTCTAATTTTTAGCAATGATAATATACACAAAGGGTGCTTGTAAATCGGCATCTGAGTTATATACAATACAAACTTGCATTTTTGTCAATTGACAAAGAAAAACAAACATTCTTTTAGTTCTGTGCCCATAACTCTTCCATTCACATTCAGGAATAATGTGAAAATTCAGAGACGTTATTTAAATAAAACAAAGGCACTGAACTATTTGATTCGTATAAATAAATATGGCAGCAATTAATGATATTCTTGAATCTAGTGAAAGATCAGATTCAGTTAAAATAAAATTCCTTTATTTGATTTTTATTCTCTGAGATAACTTTAATATCTCATTTTCGATCCTATCGAACGATTGCATAATCGTAAATAAAATTAAAAATAATTGTGAGAATATCAAATATTCTCTCGCAATTAATTTGATAATGATTCATTATATTATAAAAATAAAACTCATATCACTTGCTTAATGCAATAATGACACAATTCAAAAATTCTTAATTTTTTAAAATTCGGTCCTAAATTGACTATATTTTAGTGTAACGTTATTTTATTTTAAGAAGAGCAATTCAATAAAAAATCTATTTACATTGCAATAATTTAAAATTCAATTCATTATTTTGTATCACAAAATTCAGTATTAGTACTATGAGAGAAGCAAGAAAATAAGATAAGATTATATACAGACTGCTCAGAGGCGTCATGTTTTGGGGGGGGAGGGCAGGGGGCTCTGATTGTTTCTTACTTATTAGATGAAATATTTCAAAATATATCTACGAGTATATAAACTGCACAAAATTAAACAATTAATTAATTAAATATCTTTTGGCCAAATTTGAGTACCTATTTGTAATTCAAATTTAAGAAAAAAAAGTTTTCCTCCTCCCCAAGAAAAAGTTGAAATGACGCCACTGAGACTGCTTAATTCTCATAGACAAATTTTTTTTTCGAATAGCCATTTTCTTAATATTTTGCCTTTTTTTGAGATGTGCATAAATGCTGTTTACGTTTATATCTTCATACATTTTGGACTGAAGGTAGAGATATTAATCTCGGAAAAAGAAAAATCAATTAAAAGCATTTTATTTTGTCTGAACCTGCTGTTTTCTCAATTCAAGATCATTCACCAAATTTCATGATCTCCTGAGAGTCTCACAAGTAAAGAATCAAGAAATTCGGTTGTGTGAAGTTAGTGAGTTAGAGGCGGAATATGTAAATAGGAACATCCCTAATAAGCATCCTTTGTATTTAAATTTTATATCATTGAAGGAAAGCATTGCTATTGACTTTTTTTATTTAATCTTTGTTAATATATATCAAAAATAAAATTTTTTCTCAATCTTTTGTTATTAAATTTTATTTAAATATTTTAAATCAGTCATATGTATCAGAAAAATCTAATACAAACAGGGGCTACAAAAAAACGGAATGGGAGCTGGAGTATAAATGCTCGAAAAAGTTAAATAAATAAAACGAAAGAGAGTCCGAATATCTCTAAGAGCTCAGCTATGTCCAAGTACAGTGAGGGATAATATTAAGTCCTACCCATGCGTTTTCTACTTGTGATTATTTTATTGTTTTTATAAAGAAAAGTAAATGAAAATCTTTATTAGAAATTTTCTAGGTTTGAACCATGAAAGATTCCATTAAAGAATATATAATATTTTTTTAGAAACAAATAAATAATCACAAGTAGAAAACAGA
>JAKCPI010010855.1:0-23889 GCA_023213315.1 Euborellia annulipes
AATGTTAAAAAAAAAAGCGAGGGTCCGCCGCATGCCGGGCCCGAGCCAGCAGGAGGGGGGTCCAGGGGGCGAAGCGGCTAGTATTCAATATTTTCAGAAATATTAAGAGAATGTTTCAATATTATTATTACAAACGGATAAATGAAGTCAAAGAGAAAATATCTTCTCTGTTCCTGCGCCCTATTTACGATGACGCGTGTTTTGTGCTCTTGTTTACTTCTTTATTTTTGAATAAAATCAATTGCAGTATTTATAGAAATATAAATAAATTTGAAGGATTGTCTTTGAACCTCTCTCCAAATAGATGATATCCTTGAGGCGTATTTATTTCAAACAAGGACTTGGATGCATCTACTGGTAAATGTAATGACCGACCGACCGTCGAGTTTCTAGAATCCCTTTTAAATATAGCTAGAATTTCCATTGAATGAAAATAGTTGTTCACAGCCCGATAATTTAATGTCAATATTTACAGAGTGGGATGCCAATAAACTTACAAAATGACACGAAGACAGGCAGCCTGGATGGTTTGGATTAACGACGAGAATCCCATTTCTCTCTCTCTCAGCGAGTATATTTTAAAATTCTTTTTTTATTTTTTTATTTACAAGAAATAAAACATCTCCTTTTAAAGATAAACGTTCTTGTAATTCTTGGTACACGTTTTGAGGTCCCAAAAGTAGACCCCCAAATTGGTCTATCTCTCTGTCTGTGAACAAATTTAAATATCTCAAGAACGAAAACTGCTAGGAAGTTGAAATTTATTATAATTTTAATTTAGGAATCCACCTGGCACGTGCCACAAAGCTTGTGAACAAAATCGGCCAAAGAGTACTAATACTTCTACTGATGTAGGCCTACTTTTTCAGTTTTTTCGATTTTCTCAAAAATTCGGTCTAACGATTTTGATTAAAATTAGGAACCGACCGAATATTCGGTTTCGGTTACGGTTTCGGCCAGTTTCGGCCAAAAATCATGGTTTCGGCCGTAGTTTCGGTTTCGGCCAAAAAGTGGCCGAACCTTTCGGCCGGCCGAAACCAGAGTCTGAAAAAATGGGATGAGACTCGCATGCAAAAAAAAAAAAAAAGGTCAAATAATTTGCACTTGAGGGAAAAAAATTTTAGTCTCCCTAAAAAAAGGTAAAATGATTTTCATGGGAGGGGAAAAAAAAATTCAAAAAAAAAAAGGTAAAATGAAAAAAAAATTTTTATAGGAAATACAAGTTTCGGTTTCGGTTACGGTTTCGGCCGAAACTAAGGTTGAGGCCGAATATTCGGTTTCGGTTTCGGTTTCGGCTGAAAATCTTGTTTCGGTCGGACCCTAATTAAAATTCATAAATCAATTATTTTTTTAAAATGCTCTTTAAAAAATATATATATCATTTTGTTCTCAAAATTGTTTGAAGCACACTTTACTCTAGTACTTCATAGGAAAGATAGGAAAGTAGGTGAAATGGTTGCCATGGTAACAAAATATAAATATTTTCCCATGATTATAAATTTTTGAATTCTAATACACAGCCGGAAACTAAATATATGTCGACATAAAAAGTCTGGGCCCTCGGGCTTGGTGTAGTTGGTAGCGCGCCTATACCAAGGGTTGAGGGTTCGGATCCCAGTCAGTCCGATGATTTTATTTAAATAAGAACGCCTGGACACCCAATATGATATGTATATTAATTAATAACGGATATCGTCAAAGTCTTATATCGCCTAAGTTGCCGAAAAGACTGTGTGAATGGGAAAAAAGTGAGTGTTTAAAAAAAAAAAAATCTGGTGTGACTGGCGCACAGCACACAACTTTCTCTTACCTTCGGGAATCGAAAGTTGTGTTCTGTGCTTGTCACACCAGATTTTTTGTGTCGACATATATTTAGTTCCCGACAGCACGGAACATTTGAATTCAGATGTAAAATTTTTAAGTATGGGAAAATATTTATATTTTGTTACCATGGCAACCATTTCTACTATCTTCCCTATGAAATACAAGAGTAAAGAGGTCTTCAGAAGATTTCAAGGGCAAAATGAGAATATACATTTTAAAGAGCATCTAAAAAATAATTGATTTTTGAATTTTAAAAAAAATCGTTGGAGCAAATTTTGAGAAAATCGAAAAAAACTGAAAAAGTACATCAGTAAAGTACTAGTACTCTTTGGCCGATTTTGATTAAAAGCTTATTTTTCCGGTCCCGGGGGGTGTTTAACTTAAATATAAAATTTCAACCTCGTAGCTCAATTCCTTCATGCTTAAAATTGAACACAGACACACACACAGACACACACACACACACACACACACACAGACAGACCATGTCGCGAAAACCACTTTTTTGGATTCAGGGGACCTCAAAACGTGAAGATCCATCAAAATCTCGACATCGAATTTTTGACATGAATCCAATACTTTCTCTCTATATATATATTACATATATACATAGGTAAGAGAAAGTAAAAAAGTCTGGTGTGACAAGTACAGAGCAAGAAATGTGTGTGTTGTGCGAACACTCACCACAGATTTTTATTATCTGTTTCAAAAATAAGAAAATGTTTATTTCTAATGAACTCTTAACAAGAGTGTCCTTATTTTTGTAACAGATAATACTAATAAGGTTTAATGAATGATTTGCTACTGAAATTGCAGCTTTAATATAGCGTCTGCTAATATATATACTCGCATTATTATTAGTGACTGAGTGGGTGAGTAGGAGTGAACCCCCCCTCCCCCCCCCCCCCGGGTATGAAATTATGATTTTGTCCCAATCGATCGATCTGAGCAGAGGCGGCGGGGATGGAGAATACCTAGAAGGAAGTTGGTTACAAATGCAGTGACGTCAAAGTCTTTTACGCCAACAAGCATTTATTTAACAATAATATTTAACAAATCAAATATGGAATTTAGTATTACGGTAGATCCTTAAATAGACAGGCAACAAAAAAAAAAAAAATCATTGTGTGGTTTTATGAAAGCACGATGCAAGTGAAACTTTTTTTTTTTCGGTACGTAGGCGTTTAACTGAAAATTTTCAGAAAATTATTCAATTAAGGGAATTAAAATCGCGTTTTTAATCTTAACTTAATAATTGGATAATGGGAAATTAATAGACGCATGTTAAAAACTGAGAACAATATTTATTTAGCAATTGAAGATTTGAATCATTTTAAATTATTTTAAAAATTATATTTTGTCAATTTAAAAATTGAATATTATAACACTCTGGGCTCCCTTCAAACACGAAACAATTATTTTTACTTTCTCTTACTCTTATATGAAATATATAGAGAGAGAAAGTATTGCGATCATGTCAAAAATTCGATGTCGAGATTTTGATGGATATACATGTTTTGAGGTCCCCTGAGTCCAAAAAAGTGGGTCCCGCAAATTGGTCTGTGTGTGTGTGTGTGTGTGTGTGTGTGTCTGTGTGTGTGGACAGATTTTTAGCATGAAGGAGTTGAGCTACCGGATTGAAATTTTATATTTAACTTAGGTACCTTTGAAGAATCTCAAAATAAGCTTTTGAACAAAATCGGCCAAAAAGTACTAGTACTTTACTGATGTACTTTTTCAGTTTTTTTCGATTTTCTCAAAATTCCCTCCAACGGATTTTGATTAAAATTCATAAATCAATTATTTTTTAGATGCTCTTTAAAATGTATATTTTCATTTTGCCCTTGAAACCTTTTTAACATGTAAAACTATATATTGAAACTTGCAATGGACTTAGGAAATAGAGGGAACAAAATACACAAAATTTTTATTTTACTAAATTAAAGCCCATTTCAGCAAAGATGGTCCTCGGTATTCTTTGAAAAAGAATCTTTAAAAAAAATTGCATGTTTCTAAAATAATTCGTTAATTAATTTCATCTATTTAATAATGCGCGGTGTTATCAATAAATAATAATAATAAATAAATTGTTTTACTCTATTTATATGTAATATATGTATTAGTAGCCCTAGTTTGTGAAAAAACCTTTATAAAACCTTTATATCCCTAATTTTACTTTCTCTTACCTATGTATATATGTAATATATATATAGAGAGAAAGTATTGGATTCATGTCAAAAATTCGATGTCGAGATTTTGATTGATCTTCACGTTTTGAGGTCCCCTGAATCCAAAAAAGTGGTTTTCGCAACATGGTCTGTGTGTGGATGGGTGGGTGTGTGTGTGTGTGGGTGTGTGTCTGTGTTCACTTTTAAGCATGAAGGAATTGAGCTACGAGGTTGAAATTTTATATTTAAGTTAAACACCCCCGGGACCGGAAAAATAAGCTTTTAATCAAAATCGGCCAAAGAGTACTAGTACTTTACTGATGTACTTTTTCAGTTTTTTTCGATTTTCTCAAAATTCGCTCTAACGATTTTTTCAAAAATTCAAAAATCAATTAATTTTTAGATTCTCTTTAAAATGTATATTCTCATTTTGCGATTGAAATCTTCTGAAGACCACTTTACTCTTGTGTTTCATAGGGAAGATAGGAGAAATGGTTGCCATGGTAACAAAATATAAATATTTTCCCATAGTTATAAATTTTACATCTGAATTCATATGTTCCGTACTGTCGGGAACTAAATACATGTCGACACAAAAAATCTGGTGTGACAAGCACAGAACACAACTTTCGTTTACCGAAGGTAAGAGAAAGTTGTGTGCTGTGCCCCATCACACCAGATTTTTTACTTTCTCGTACCCTATATATGAAATATACCGGGTGGGCCAATAGTGCGTGGACGGAAGATTGTGGGCTTATTAACGGACATTTTTAAAATTTGTTGATCGCACATAATGTGGGGCCTTTAGGGCTACAAATTAAAAATATTTTTGTTCCAATTGCACCTCATATACAGGGTGGTCCATATCAAAGTTATGTTTTTTTAAATGGAACGCCCTATATATTATTGCATATTTGGATTCTACGGCCAATTTTAGTATGACTTTATGTCATGCAATATATTCCAAACCAAACCGTTTAGCCGCAAATCGGGCTTTAGTGAAAAAACTGCTGTCTGGAAAAAATCGAATATCTCGCGATCCATAAAACTTAGGGGGACTGTTCTTTTGGGATGTTACTAACCATGAAATGTACTAATGTAGGCCAGATGGGGAACCCGGAATTATTCTTATGTTGGGAGATATGGCCATGCTAATTTGGAAAATTTCAATCATGGATAACTTCATTTTTTCAAATGGAACATGCTACTTTTTTTTATGCCATGGGACGTGAAATTCAATTATCTTTCAGCTGATATAAGGTTGTCTATATCTATCTTTGGTAGTTTTCTTTTTATTCCAAAATATCTGATAACGAAAAAAAAAAAAATATTTATTATAGACAAAATAATTGAAAAAAAAATCCAAACGCAAAACAAAATCGTAATAAATGGACAAATTATGCTAAATATTCGAAAATGTCTTTTAATCTCTTTTAAAATCATTTATTTGAACTTCTCGAAAAAGAAATTAGGGTTATGTTCAGGTTAGGAGGTGCGCCATCTTGTTGACAAATCATAACCAGAATTTGAGCAAGCGGGACTTTTTTGAGAAGTTCAAATAAAGGCTGAATGGCAGCAAGCTACAGCCGAGAAATAAAGAAAAAAAAAAAAAGTTCAAATAAATGATTTTAAGGGAAATTTAAAGACATTTTCGAATATTTAGCATAATTTGTCCATTTATTACGATTTTGTTTTGCGATTGGATTTTTTTTTCAATTATTTTGTCTATAATAAAAATTTTTTTTTTCATTATCAGATATTTTGGAATAAAAAGAAAACTACCAAAGATAGATATAGACAACCTTATATCAGCTGAAAGATAATTGAATTTCACGTCCCATGGCATAAAAAAAAGTAGCATGTTCCATTTGAAAAAATGAAGTTATCCATGATTGAAATTTTCCAAATTGGCATGGCCATATCTCCCAACATAAGAATAATTCCGGGTTCCCCATCTGGCCTACATTAGTACATTTCATGGTTAGTAACATCCCAAAAGAACAGTCCCCTAAGTTTTATGGTTCGCGAGATATTCAATTTTTTCCAGACAGCAGTTTTTTCACTAAAGCCCGATTTGCGGGTAAACGGTTTGTTTTAGAATGCATTGCATGACTTAAACTCATACTAAAATTGGCCACAGAATCCAAATATGCAATAATATACAGGGCGTTCGATTTAAAAAAACATAACTTTGATATGGACCACCCTGTATATGAGGTGCAATTGGAACAAAAATATTTTTAATTTGTAGCCCTAAAGGCCCCACATTATGTGCGATCAACAAATTTTAAAAATGTCCGTTAATAAGCCCACAATCTTCCGTCCACGCACTATTGGCCCACCCGGTATAGAGAGAGAAAGTATTGCGATCATGTCAAAAATTCGATGTCGAGATTTTGATGGATATACATGTTTTGAGGTCCCCTGAGTCCAAAAAAGTGGGTCCCGCAAATTGGTCTGTGTGTCTGTGTGTCTGTGTGTCTGTGTGTTTGTGTGTCTGTGTGTTTGTGTTTGTGTGTGGACAGAATTTTAGCATGAAGGAATTGAGCTACCGGATTGAAATTTTATATTTAACTTAGGTACCTTTTGAAGAATCTCAAAATAAGCTTTTGAACAAAATCGGCCAAAAAGTACTAGTACTTTACTGATGTACTTTTTCAGTTTTTTTTCGATTTTCTCAAAATTCCCTCCAACGGATTTTGATTAAAATTCATAAATCAATTATTTTTTAGATGCTCTTTAAAATGTATATTTTCATTTTGCCGTTGAAATCTTCTGAAGACCACTTTACTCTTGTTCTTCATTGGAAAGATAGAACTGGTTGCCATGGTAACGGAATTTAAACCTTTTTCTTTTTATTAGATTAAAAATCAATTATTATTTAAATTCCCATTTTTTTTTTAAATTTATTTGTGTCTTTAAGCCATCTGGATACCAGATGGCTTAAATAAAAATGCCTGGACCCTAATATATATAAATTCATAAATAACGGTTATCGTAAATGTCTTATATGGCCTGAGCTGCCGAAAAGACAGTGTGAATGTGTGTGTGAGTGTGAGTGTGAATGAGAAAAAAGTGTGAATGTTTTATAATAAAAAAAAAAAAAAAAAAATTCCCTTTCCACCTTATCTTCGCATAGGAACAATGTTAATTTCCTATAGGGATTTTTATGTTAATTTCGATTCAAAAGGGGGTCCCCTTTAGAACTTTTTAGGCATTTAAAATTTTTTTTTTCAATTCTTATGAAATTTTGTATTTATTTACGATTCTATATCGTGTATAAAATGTCCAAATATGAGATTAAAATTTTGAAAAATAACCATAGTTTATTTGAAGCAGTCAACATTTAAAATGCAAGTTTGAAACTAAGGTGCTATGGGAAACTAAATATATCTCGACACAAAAAAATCTGGTGTGATCAGCATCAGTGTGCAACTTTCTCTTACCGAAGGGTAAGAGAAAGTTGTGTGCTGTGCGCCAGTCACACCAGATTTTTAGTTTTCCACTATGTTCAATTTCACCCCAGTTAGAGAAAGAGGGAAGTAGTGAGTATTAATAGTTTGTAATGCCGGTCTTAAGGCAATTCATTCCTATTGGCTAATTACGTTCATAAATTCAAATGGACTTTGGGGCTAGGGCGAACGCCCTCTCTCAGGGGCAATCATTAATATATCTTGCTTTATAAAA
This sequence comes from Euborellia annulipes, assembly GCA_023213315.1. Classification (NCBI taxonomy): domain Eukaryota; kingdom Metazoa; phylum Arthropoda; class Insecta; order Dermaptera; family Anisolabididae; genus Euborellia; species Euborellia annulipes. The sequence goes on from JAKCPI010010855.1 coordinate 7,680, forward strand.
AAATCAAATTACACACCTATTTTTGGAGGAAGAATACGAGAGTCTATCCGATTTACTAAAGCATAGAGGGAATCAACAATTTATCGTCTCACGGAAATACGGATGACATCTAGTGAGTGACTTCCGGTTACAGTGATGCATTATAAATTGAATGAACATCCATCCCCACCAGGGAGAAGAAAAATTCTAATTTTGTTACCATGGCAACCATTTCTCCTATCTTTCCTATTAAGTACAAGAGTAAAGTTGTCTTAAGAGAATTTCAAAGGCAAAATGAGAATATACATTAATTATTATACTGGCTTTGAGTATTAACTATGGTTGCGTGGGATGGAGTCAGCCAAGGAAAATAAAAAAACAAGTTAATTCTGTCGACGTTTCGAGCGCCCGTCGCGCACTTCCTCGGAACCTGCGTCCACAAAACATTTATTAAAGATTTTTTTCTTTTATAATAATTTCACAGAAATATATAACACTAGCCGCGAAGCTCGCCTTGCCCCCCCCCCCCTGAATCCCCGAAAGCTGCAGCTGCCTCAGACCCGCCTGTGGCGGACTCTCGCTTTTTCATAATTGTGAAAAGAAAATTATTTACACTTTTTTTTTCTCATTCACACTCACACTCACACACACATTCACACAGTCGTTTCGGCAACTCAGGCCATATAAGACTTTGACGATAACCATTATTGATAATATATTATTTGGGGTCCAGGCATTCTTATTTAAGCCATTTGGTATCCAATTGGCTTAAATAAAATCATCGGACTGCCTGGGGTCCGAACCCGCGACGTTTGGTATAGGAGGTTAGCACGCTAACCTCTACGCCATGCCCCGAAAAATAAAATTATTATAATTCCATTCCAATTCAGTGCCTGCTTGATGATTTGTTTACATTCATGGAATACACAAATGAAAAGAATACATAAATATTTCTCTATACATTTCCTATGGGAAAAATCGTAATTTTAAGAATTAATAACTCAAAAAGTTATAGGAATTTCGGGACCGTATTTTTCCTGGACTCTCCATAACATCCTCATTGCCCCCGGGTGTAGCGTAGGTAGCGTGCCTACCTCCTATACCAAACGTCGCGGGTTCGGACCCAGGCAGTCCGATGATTTTATTTAAGCCATTTGGATACCAGATGGTTTAAATAGAAATGCCTGAACCCACAATAGATTAATATATATTACAACGGTTATCGTCAAAGTCTTAAATGGCCTAAGTTGCCGAAAAGACTGTGTGAATGTGTGGGTGAGTGTGAGTGTGAATGAGAAAAAAGTGTGAATGTTTAAAAAAAAAAAAAAACGTCCTCATTCCAACGGGAAGTTCGTCAAACAGAGCGTGACAGACGGTCAGATGGACAGACAGACGGACATTAGCGAATTATATATAGGCACAGCACACAACTTTCGATTACCGAAGGTACCTGTGCCAGATTTTTTGTGGCGACATATATTTAATTTCCGCCAATATAATAGAATTTAAGAGGTCAAATTTATAAACATGGGAAAATATTGAAATTCTGTTATCTGTAAATCATTAAATCTGTATATTAATAATGTTATATATTTCTGTGAAAAAAATTACAGTAGAACCTCGATAAGTTAAAGTTCAAGGGAAACGGTTAGAAATTTGAGTTATCGAGTTTTTTACTTATCGAGAGTTGAAGTTAGAGAGGTTATTGAATATAATTTTTAACGTACCGAGGTTTATTGACACCTGGGCACGTGAGTGAAAAAGGAATTCCGTTTGATCTATTTGTTTATTTAGAATAGTTTAGTTAAATCTAATTATATTAAACGAGCAATGTACGTTTGTTTGTTTGTTTGTTTATATGCATATCAGTTCTCGAAAACGGCTCTAACGATTTTTATCAAATTTTAAATATATACTATTTGTGGTCCAAATATGCAATTGTGCTAGGTCTCATGTTTGGGAAAATTCGGGTACTAGTACTTTACTGGTGTACTTTTTTAGTTTTTTCCAATTTTCTCGAAATTCCCTTTGAAGATTTCTTTCAATTTTTAAATAGTTGCTATTTCCGGGATAAAAAACAAATTGCGCTACGTTTCATCTTCAGGACACCTCGAGTACTAGAACTTTACTGGTGCACTTTTTGTTTTTTCCAATTTTCTCGAAATTCCCTTTAAAGATTTCATTCAAATTTTAAATATTTGCTATTTCCGGGATAAAAAACAAATTGCGCTTCGTTTCATCTTCAGGACACCTCGAGTACTAGTACTTTACTTGTGCACTTTTTCTTTTTTTCCAATTTTCTCGAAATTCTCTTTAAAGATTTCTTTCAATTTTTAAATGTTTGCTATTTCCGGGATAAAAAAACAAATTGCGCTACGTTTCATCTTCAGGACACCTCGAGTACTAGTACTTTACTGGTGCACTTTTTCTTTTTTTCCAATTTTCTCGAAATTCTCTTTAAAGATTTCTTTCAAATTTTAAATATTTGCTATTTCCGGGATAAAAAACAAATTGCGCTACGTTTCATCTTCAGGACACCTCGAGTACTAGTACTTTACTGGTGCACTTTTTCTTTTTTTCCAATTTTCTCGAAATTCTCTTTAAAGATTTCTTTCAATTTTTAAATGTTTGCTATTTCCGGGATAAAAAAACAAATTGCGCTACGTTTCATCTTCAGGACACCTCGAGTACTAGTACTTTACTGGTGCACTTTTTCTTTTTTCCAATTTTCTCGAATTTCTCTTTAAAGATTTCTTTCAAATTTTAAATATTTGCTATTTCCGGGATAAAAAACAAATTGCGCTACGTTTCATCTTCAGGACACCTCGAGTACTAGTACTTTACTGGTGCACTTTTTCTTTTTTCCAATTTTCTCGAATTTCTCTTTAAAGATTTCTTTCAAATTTTAAATATTTGCTATTTCCGGGATAAAAAACAAATTGCGCTTCGTTTCATCTTCAGGACACCTCGAGTACTAGTACTTTACTGGTGCACTTTTTCTTTTTTCCAATTTTCTCGAAATTCTCTTTAAAGATTTCTTTCAATTTTTAAATGTTTGCTATTTCCGGGATAAAAAAACAAATTGCGCTACGTTTCATCTTCAGGACACCTCGAGTACTAGTACTTTACTGGTGCACTTTTTCTTTTTTCCAATTTTCTCGAAATTCTCTTTAAAGATTTCTTTCAATTTTTAAATGTTTGCTATTTCCGGGATAAAAAACTAATTGCGCTTCGTTTCATCTTCAGGACACCTCGAGTACTAGTACTTTACTGGTGCACTTTTTTAGTTTTTCCCAATTTTCTCGAAATTCTCTTTAAAGATTTCTTTCAAATTTTAAATATTTGCTATTTCCGGGATAAAAAACAAATTGCGCTTCGTTTCATCTTCAGGACACCTCGAGTACTAGTACTTTACTGGTGCACTTTTTCTTTTTTCCAATTTTCTCGAAATTCTCTTTAAAGATTTCTTTCAAATTTTAAATATTTGCTATTTCCGGGATAAAAAACAAATTGCGCTACGTTTCATCTTCAGGACACCTCGAGTACTAGTACCTTACTGGTGTACTTTATTAGTCTTTCCCAATTTTCTCGAAATTCTCTTTAAAGATTTCTTTCAATTTTTAAATATTTGCTATTTCCGGGATAGAAAACAAATTGCGCTACGTTTCATCTTCAGGACACCTCGAGTACTAGTACTTTACTGGTGCACTTTTTTAGTTTTTCCCAATTTTCTCGAAATTCTCTTTAAAGATTTCTTTCAAATTTTAAATATTTGCTATTTCCGGGATAGAAAACAAATTGCGCTACGTTTCATCTTCAGGAAACCTCGAGTACTAGTACTTTACTGGTGTACTTTATTAGCTTTTTCTAATTTTCGTTTTAAAGGTTTTATAATATTCAAAGCCTAGTGGGCTTGCTTCCTGGTCAAACCCTCCCTCTCTTTACTCTGGACCCACAGATTTATCTCTCCACGAATATTAAAATTCAATTAATGTGCAATTTTGTAAATTTAATTTTTTATATCAATAATTACTAACAATGTATTTAATTTAATAATGTCAAAAGGCCAATTAGTAGAAATATACCTATTATTTAAATTATAATATTAAAATACTAATTTCTGATTATTATTAATTAATTTTATTGAAAATAATAATTTTTAATTGTCTCCAGGCTGACGCATTTCTTGGGCAACTCTCTTAGGCCCAATTCACACACAAGTGGCGTATGGCGTGGCGTGGCGATGGCGTGGATCTAGCTTCTGCCACTTCTATGTTAACCTATAGCCCAATATACACTGACATGGCGTGGCGGAGGCGCGGCGAATGGCGCCGAAACCACACCATTCCGACGCCATCTATGGCGACCATAAGTGGCGTTGGCCACTAGCAAACCATTTGTTTCGCAACCTTTGCCCTTAAATTATTGATGCGATATGGATTTTAATATCCAAATTTGCTATATTATATCTATATTTCATTACTTTGTAAAAAATTAAATATCAAAATAAATTAAATATGGTTAAATAAACATAAATAACTACACAAATTATAAAATAAATATTTTTATTTAGATTTAATATTTAAATGCATATGCAGAATATCTTTCTTGATTTGGAATTGGAGAACGGTGTTGGAAATATTTGCTCAGATAAAGTGACTGGAGTGGATTGAGCCATTTGTGTGTGTATGCATGCGCCACATCTTAACCACACCACGCCACGTCCAGCGCCACGCCACCTCCACGCCACTGGCAAACGCCACTTGTGTGTGAATCCGGCCTTAGGCCGGTATTACACTATCAAAGATCTTTGTCAAAGATATTATTTGTCAAAGATATTTGACAGTGTAATGAGTCAACTTTTATAAAATATATCTTTTATAAAATTTCTTTTATAAAATTTAATCGATTGCTATTACATTTTATCAAAGATTTGAAAGTAAACAAACAAGATGGCGGAAGGCAAGAAAAGAAAATTTTGTTGGCCGGTGGAATTAACCAAAATGTAACCATTAGACGTTTTTCAACACTTATACAGTTCCTTAAATGTGTATTTTGTTTATCAATGAAAGGAGACACTTTTGAAACTACATATTTAAAAGTTTCATCATCCATTCTCGAATACCTTTTATAATGTATTACATCTTCAATCTGTAGCTCTTTTAATAAATTTTGGTGAATTCCTTTCATGTTCCGTCTTCAGGGCCGGATCTAGGGGGGGGGGCAGTGGCTGCGTTTGTCCCGGGCGGCAGATATCAGGGGGTGGCAATTAAAGGAAGATTTTCTAAAAAAAAGGTAAAATGATATGAATTTTGTATAGAAAATTTTAAGGAGGGGCGGAAAATCAAATTTTGCCCCCCCCCCCCTAAAAAATCTCCTAGTTCCGGCCCTGTCCGTCTTGCATTCCATGGTTTAACCCACACACGTTTATTTTTCCTCTTTTTTTTTTTTGAGTAATAAACTTATTGAGACAGCTGCACTTGTTGCAGCTACAACAGAAAAGAAAAGCTCATCATCCATTTTAAAACAACTTTGATGAAATATTTTACTTAGTGTAATACCTAAATAAAATCTTTTATAGAATCTTTTATAAAATAAAATATGATAAAATATTTTATAAAATATCTTTGACAAAGATCTTTGATAGTGTAATACCGGCCTTATATCTCATGATTAATGTATTCTTATGAGGCACTGTCTCCTCTAAGTATCCACCCAGTAATGTTGCTATTCCTCAAAGCTCTCCCTGGACTGTTACTTCTTATTTTGGTGTTTTTATTGATGTTTCCATTGAGGAGCAAGTTATTTATCTCGTTATATAATAATTTCTTTTAAATATTTTCTTATTTCTTCTATACAAATCAAATTGCGCCCCTCGAGTATTCGTACTTCACTGATGTACTTTTTTTAGTTTTTTACAATTTTATCAATATAAAAAAAAAAGACCGAGCTCCGGCTCGGTCACCCCGGAACTATAAATTAAATTAATAGATTTATTTATTTACAAAATCTGGTGTGACTGGCGCACAGCACACAACTTTCTCTTACCCTTCGGTAAGAGAAAGTTGTGCACCGTGCTGGTCACACCAGATTTTTTGTGTCGAGATATATTTAGTTTCCGATAGCACCTTAGTTTCAAACTTGCATTTTAAATGTTGACTGCTTCAAATAAACTATGGTTATTTTTCAAAATTTTAATCTCATATTTGGACATTTTATACACAATATAGAATCGTAAATAAATACAAAATTTCATAAGAATTGGAAAAAAAATTTTAAATGCCTAAAAAGTTCCAAAGGGGACCCCCCTTTGAATCGAAATTAACATACAAATCCCTATAGGAAATTAACATTAGGCCTATGAGAGAAGGCGGAGAGACAGGCGATAATGTTTGCAAGTGAGAGAGAGAGAGATATATGTTTTCTCCTAAGCAATTAAAGACACAAATAAATTAAAAAAAAATGGGAATTTAAATAATAATTGATTTTTAATCTAATAAAAAGAAAAAGATTTAAATTCCGTTACCATGGCAACCAGTTCTATCTTTCCTATGAAGAACAAGAGTAAAGTGGTCTTCAGAAGATTTCAACGGCAAAATGAGAATATACATTTTAAAGAGCATCTAAAAAATAGTTCATTTATGAATTTTAAAAAAATCCTTGGAGGGAATTTTGAGAAAATCGAAAAAAACTGAAAAGTACATCAGTAAAGTACTAGTACTTTTTGGCCGATTTTGTTCAAAAGCTTATTTTGAGATTCTTCAAAGGTACTTAAGTTAAATATAAAATTTCAACCCGGTAGCTCAACTCCTTCATGCTAAAAATCTGTCCACACATACAGCACACACACACATACATACATACATACACACACACAGACCAATTTGCGGGACCCACTTTTTGGACTCAGGGGACCTCAAAACATGTATATCCATCAAAAATCTCGACATCGAATTTTTGACATGATCGCAATACTTTCTCTCTCTATATATTTCATATATAGGGTATGAGAAAGTAAAAATCAGTAATTTATTTCTGCTTCATGTATTTTTGATTTTCTGCATCAACTATTTTTTCGATGATATGTAAAGAAATACTTTAAGTTATAGAGGTCACCGAAATATTATTTTAGGTTATCGAGGGCTATGCTCAAAATATTTGTTTAAGTTACAGAGGTTTTGTCCTTTAAGTAATAGAGGTTTTACGCTGTCAAGGGAAGGGAATTGAAAAAATTTTTAAGTTACGGGGTGAAGTGAGGTTTAACTTATCGAGGTTCTGCTGTATTATAAAAGAAAAAAATCTCTGATAAATGTTTTGTGGCCGGCGCAGGTCCCGAGGAAGAGCGCGACGGGCGCTCGAAACGCCGATAGAATAAATTTGTTTTTTTATTTTCCCTGGCTGACTCCATCCCACACAACTATTGAGAATATACACTTTAAAGAGAAAATAATTGATTTTTGAATTTTAATCAAAATCGTTGAAGCGAATTTTGAGAAAATAGAAAAAGTGCATCAGTAAAGTACTAATACTCTTTGGACGATTTTGATTAAAAGCTTCGTGTTAAATCTCAGGGGAGTGCCTAACTTAAATATAAAATTTCAACCTCCTAGCTCCTTTCGTTATTTTGTTCACAGACATTTCTTGCTTGGGACATGACTCGACCTCTAGTACAGTCCCAGTAGCCAATGTTTTACCTCTGAGTCATAAGCCATGGACAAATAACTTTTGAATTGCGTTAGATATGATTTATATACAGTACAATCGTCTGTTAATAGCAAAACTTTCTCTATTTAAATAGTTTGTTGTTGTTTATTATTATAGCTAGAGAGAGAATACAACACATCCCTAAATTTACATCAAAATTCAGTTATATATAATTTTAATTTATCTTATCAAAACTTTTGATCTGTATATTGTTTTAACTTTAAATTTAATAATATATTTGCAAAAAATAAAATATGGGGATTGACTTCCCCGAGACTTTCTCGTATATTCTTTTGGAATTACGTCTGGGTGTGTGTGTGAACACGATTGCTTAAAAACCAAAGCAGCTACATCGATGATATTTGGTATATGCTCCCTTACACTAAAATTGTAGATTTCTATCAACTTTTGGAGTAAATACGTCACTTGGAAGTAGTACTTTACCTAATAAGTTTTTTCAGAAATTTTGAAATTTTCAATTTCTTTGTTATATTATGATAAAATACTCAATTTTAAAAAGTTTTTATTCTTTGACATTTTTTCGAAAACTGAATAGTTTTTGAAATAATCACAGAAGAAAACGACATTTTTCGTTAATTTTGGAAAGGAAAATCAAAACAAAATCATACAGGCAAAACGGCTTATTAAGGAGGAACAGGAGCGAAGGTGCTACGCATGTTTTTCCCACTAAGATGGCGTAGTGTGTCATAAAAAGTATGCCCAAAAAATCCAGTAATTCAAAAAATTGCCAAGAGATGTCAGCATGGTAGCTAATAATATTAAATGCATTTGGTTGATTTTCATTGATCTTTTAACAATAAATACTTTATAAATGTTATTATATGTTATGTATCTTTTATAAAAGCATAAAAATATATAAATATAGGCCAAAAGGGGAACAGCTGTTAGACTAGCCTGCCATCTATTGCATGAATCCTGAACTAATTTGACAGTTGGTTTTTAAATAAATCATCTAAGCTTATTTTAAAAAATTTCTTAATTAATATGTGATTAATAATAACAATAAATTCATTTTTAAATTTAAAAAAAATTAAAGATTATTGGGACAGCTAATTTTTCCCAATATGATTATACAACAGTTTTAGCCCCCCACCCTCCGAAATATTCAAAATATCCCCAAGGGCTCGTGGAAAAAATCGAAATTTAAATTCATTTTAAAATAAAGCATTTCTTATTGAATAATACATTTTTGAAATATGTTTATAAGGGTGACTTCAGGTCCCCCATGAAAAATAATTATATTTACTTCCCTGCCACTTTTACGAGTCCCTGGTTCGATCCCCGGCTAAAATTAATTTCAATTGAATTGGCTCCCAATGTCTAAATGACCTCAGATGGCAAAAAAAGAGTTTAAAAAATCTGTTACGGGGCCCCTAAAAAAGCGGCGATCGCCTATGGGTAATCCGGCACTGATTCCACTGTTATGGGTAGATTTTTTTTTTTCAAATTCTACTTTAATTAAATCACAAGTTAAAAGTCATTCAACTCTCCATTCTATCGACAAGTGATTAAATCCGCTAGATTTGTTCATTTTATTGTTTTTATTAAAAAAAAAAAAGAGAGAGAGATAGAGAGAGAATGAAGCGGAGATGAGACCGTAGCTTATTATTATAAAATCAATCACCAGTACACCATGTTTTTTTTCTCTCTCGTTTCATAAATGAGTGCTAAACCATGTAATTTCTAATTAATTTCTGAATGGATATGAATGGAAAAGTTTTTTTTTTTTTTTGCCTAATACCCTCATGTTTTTATTTTTAATATGTTTGCCTTTATACACACGATAACTCAAAAAACTAATTAGTCCATTGTGCTGAAATTTAAATAAATGACCATTTTTTGGTATAGGCGAAGGTGGTATTATCAGACTGTGCGTTGTGACGAGTTTCTTGTTTGTCCTGTTTCAAAAACTTTGGAATGTAAGTATTTATGCTAAGTTTACATCCATAATACGTAATTAATTACGTGTCACTAGTAATACATTATACTGCATCACAAACTAAGGATTGTATTACAGTAATTTAAAAACTTTTAGGAGCTAAGGTTAAATGTTGATGGTCTGTTACTTTCCAATATGGCGAGGGTGGTAATATGGGCAATTGTTGTGCTGGTATTATGGGCCCCTGCTGTAAGGTGCCCAAATTACCTGGAGATGACGACGTGGTTTGCATTTTTTGCGAAGGAACTTTTGTTGAAGTCAGTAGAGGTGAACTTTGGGTTCAGTGTGTGGTATGTGAGATGTGGTCCCATAATGAATGTACAGGGTGTGATACTGACATTTATATTTGCGACTTTTGTAAATAGCTTTTGTAATGTAATGTCTAGACCACTAGACATTAATTTTTAAACGAATTTGTCAATAGTTTTCTATTTTTCACAATAATACACTTTGTTTTATACTTTAAAACAGGATTTTATTAGTTTCTACCAAGGTGCCCATATTACCAGCACATCTTCAAATTTTATCAACATGTAATTAAATTGAAAAACATTTTTCAGCTCATTAATAAGTAGGCTTGTTACAATAATAACAATTTCCTATGTTAACCAAATGCTATATTAAGCTTCCCTTTCTACTTAATTTGATTGTTATTGTAATTTTTATAGTAAAAAAACAAAATGGGTGCCCATAATACCACCTTTGCCTCTAGTAGTGGGGCTTGGGGTTGCCACCCGTAATTTATAATAAATTATGGTAAAACCAGATTCACAATTTGCGTCATCAAAAATGACCCTTAAATATCAAATTTCACACCTCTAGCTCATCGGGAAGTGTCCTAAACAAAGTCTTAAGTTGGTGAAATTGAAAGAGTAAGTTAAATAAAAGCATTTAATAAAAAAATTGTTTTTAAATTTAATGCTAAGGAAAGAGAAATAAAGGGTACTTTATTTTGACTCTAAGTATTTAGACCTACTTTATAAAGTGGAACTTTTATTTGATGGCCTCAAATTTTTTCGCTCTTCTATCAGCATGTCGCGTTACAAGCCGTGACGTCAAAGGCGGTGACGCTACAAGCCATGACGTCACAAGCTGTACCGACTAAAATAGGAAAGTTGAAATTTAATATATATGACGAATTATAAAAAAATAATTGTGAGATTTAATTATTCAATTTTTAAATTGATAAAATATAATTTTTAAAATGATTCAAATCTTCAATTACTAAATAAATATTGTTCTCAGTTTTTAACATGCGTCTAGTGATTTCCCATTTTCCAATTATTAAGTTAAGATTAAAAACGCGATTTTAATACCCTTAATTGAATAATTTTCTGAAAATTTTCAGTTAAACGCCTACGATTCAAAAAAAAAGTTTCACTTGCATTGTGGTTTCATAATGTTATTTTTTTTCTTATTTTTAATCAACAATGTATCTTAATTGCAAAAAAAAGGTGGCAACCCTAATTGTTTTGTCACAAGGGTGGAAACAAGCACCCTTTTTGTCAATATCGTAAATCAAAGTGCAATCACATTTAAACGAATAGTCTTTACAAATATACATGGTTTTTGTGTTTATTTCTTTTCTAATAAAGAAGAGTAAATAAATAGGAGAGTGAATAAGAAGAAACCATTTGGTGTGTGTGTGGTGTGTGTGTGTGTGTGTGTGTGGGTGTGGGTGGGAGCTTTAAAAAAAAAACAGAGTGTTATTTATTGCGTACCTTTTAACATGACTTGAACATCTTTAAATAAAAATATGCATCAGTTGATTTGTTACACATTCTAAATTATTATTTGATTTATTTAGAATAAATTTTACTTTCTCATATTTATAATTGAAAGGCTTAGGCGGGGATGATAGTCATAAGCCACAAAACATTAGTTTTAAGACACTTAAAGTTTGACTCAAATCTGTAAATCAGCCACTTAAGAGGGTTCAGGAGCGACGTCCAAACATACTTAAAAAAAAAAACTAGACTATTTATTATAAGGAATTTTTCAATGCGGTATTTTTTTAAATGAATTAAATGCATAAGAGATTATTGGGACAGAGAGTTATAATTTTTTTAATGACTTATTAAAAAAATTATCGTAATTAATTTTTTTTTTTTTTTTTTTTTTTTAAACATTTACACTTTTTTCTCATTCACACTCACACTCACACACACATTCACACTGTCTTATCGGCAGCTCAGGCCATATAAGACACGATAACCGTTATTTATGAATTTATATATATTAGGGTCCAGGCATTTTTATTTAAGCCATCTGGTATCCAGATGGCTTAAATAAAATCATCGGACTGCATGGGGTCCGAACCCGCGACGTTTGGTATATGAGGTTAGCACGCTAACCTCTACACCACGCCCCGTGGGCAATTTTTTTGTTATCAAGCAAATACAAAAAAAATCTGGTGTGACTGGCGCACAGCACACAACTTTCTCTTATCTTCGGTAATCGAAAGTTGTGTACTGTGCTTGTCACACCAGATTTTTTGTGTGGACATGTATTTAGTTTCCGACAGTACAGTATATTCGATTTTCAAGATGTAAAATTTATATGGGAAAATATTTATATTTTGTTACCATGGCAACCATTTCTCCTATCTTTTCTATGGAGTACAAGAGTAAAGTGGTCTTCAGAAGATTTCAATCACAAAATGAGAATATACATTTTATTGAGAATCTAAAAAATAATTGATTTTTGAATTAAAAAAAAATCGTTGGAGCAAATTTTGAGAAAATTGAAAAAAAAACTGAAAAAGTGCATCAGTAAAGTACTAGTACTCTTTGGTCGAGTTTGTTCAAAAGCTTCGTGTCACGTCTCAGGGGGGTGCCTAACTGAAATATAAAATTTCAACCTCCTAGCTCTTTCCGTTCTTGAGATATTTTGTTCACAGACAGACAGACAGACACACACACACACACCCACCCACCCACCCACAGACAGACCATGTCTCGAAAACCACTTTTTTGGATTCAGGGGACCTCAAAACGTGAAGATCCATCAAAATCTCGACATCGAATTTTTGACATGAATCCAATACTTTCTCTCTCTATATACGGTATATTAACATATATATAGAGGTAAGAGAAAGTAAAAACAATCTGTCCCAATAATCTTTAATTTTTTTTAACTTAAAAATGAATTTATTGTTATTATTAATCACATATTAATTAAGAAATTTTTAAAATAAGCTTAGATGATTTATTTAAAAATCAACTGTCAAATTAGTTCAGCATTCTTGCAATAGATGGCAGGCTAGTCTAACAGCTGAACCCCTAATAGCGTATATCTGGCCTATATTTATATACTTTTATGCTTTTATAAAAGAAACATAATATATAATAATATTTATTGTTAAAAGATCAATGAATATCAACCAAATGCATTAAATATTATTAGCTACCATTCTGACATCTCTTGGCAAATTTTTGAATTACTTGATTTTTGGGCATACTTTTTATGACACACAACGCCATCTTATCGGGAAAAACATGCGTAACCACTTCGCTCCCGAGCACCCTTTATTTAGAATAATTAGAGACCGAATTTTAAGCAAAATGCTTATTGCTCAATTTTATAAGCAACCATTAGAGATTTAATTTCTACACGAATTACGAAAAATTAAGTGTATTGAGATTGCATTTTTATGCTTTTTTTTTTTTTTTTTGAATTTTCATGAACTTATTTTACGAATATTTATAAAATTTTTAAAAATAATTCAAAACATTATTCAGCAAAAACGTTCATGTAAAGCAAATCCTTCGGCAATCGCGCAAATCCCGCCTTTCCAACTCTGGCTCGGGCTCCTACTCGGGGCGGACTGCGGTGGACCCTCGCAGGGGGGGAATCTGGTGGGACTGGCCGCACTCTATCGGTAATTTTAAGTTGCATTCTAAACTTGTTTAGCAGAATATATACAAATGCACACCTGTTTATCTTATAAAGCATATAGTAGAGAATGGAACATTAATTCGCCCTAGTTTAAGTTTTAAAAGCATTTATAATGAAGAGGAAAACAAAAATGAGGCTTATGACTTTCTTCACCGGAAAAATGGCAATTTTTCGCCTTAAAAAATGAGGTTTTTTGGAATTGGAATAATTTCTGATATCGCTTGTATATGTATGATTATAGCCCTGAGGATGGTTCAAACACAGAACCGAAACGTCAGCTGTGTATCGAATAAAGAAATAACCTTAGCTGTATCTCTCTCATTTTTACCCTCTTATTAATATAACATCTCGGCTATAAATTGTTTATATAATTAGTAATTTCAAAGATTTAAATAAATAACTGACTGCCTTGGATCCGAACCCGCACCTCTTGGCGTAAAGGCTATCAATATTGACATCGTCAACATCTCTAGCTACAGAGGGGGGGGGGCGGTTCTCTTTAAAAAAATATAAAGAAGAAATAAGAAGAGGAACAAACAGATATTTTATATCCCTTCGAAATGAACAAGCTACAAAGGGGGATAAAAGTTTCGCTATCTCTTCAATAGATTAATTTATTCACTTTTTAATTAATTTGTAAATCTCTATCTGGCTAGAATTCTTTTTTTTTCTGTAAAGCAATCTCTTGGGAAAGAAGAGAGCGAAAAAGTCGAATTCTATGTATGAACGGAATCCACTTTAGCTATGAATGGCTGACCAGCCAGCTTCGTATTCTAAAATCCAAGATTCTCTTCTTTTCTGCCTCCTTTAAAATAAAAATAGAGGAAATGAATGACTGATCAATAACAACATTCCGGGCTTGGAGTAGTTGGTAGCGTGTCTACCTTCTATACCGAACGTCGCGGGTTCGGACCCCAGGCAGTCCGATGATTTGGTATCCAAATGGCTTAGATAAGAATGCCTGGACCCCAAATAAATATATATTATTAAATAACGGTTATCGTCAAAGTCTTAAATGGCCTAAGTTGCCGAAAAGACTGTGTGAATGAGAAAAAAGTGTGAGTGTTTAAAAAAAAAAAAAAAAATTTTTGTACCTAATCTTTTAGGCTCAATAAACAGTCAGTGGGAGACAGGGATGCCAGATTTAAAATTTGGTCTTGCGGGACAAAAAAAAAAAAAAAAAACAATTGAAAAGGAAGCTAAAAAACTACAAAAGTAATTAATTTTTTTTTATAACTAGTACTTATAATAAGTTTTTGTTCTTACTTATAATTATATATTTTATTCGAAAATGTTCAATATTTCTCACTTGATTTCACTTCTTTTTCTCAGGGCCTTTAATAAATTTTTTATATTCTTCTTTATTCTTATTCTTCTTTTAAAATAACGACACCTTCATTTTTTTAAAAAGTTTGAAATTCCGAACAACTCATATCAAATGTCTGCTTAATCATCAACTCATTCTCCAAATTTGTTAGCATCAACCTGTTTCCAGTGGCGGATCCAGAGGTGTTTCTCGGGGGGGGGGGAGAGGGGTAATCTGGAGTGACTGGTCGCACAGCACACATTTTTTCTTAATTTCGGTAATTTAAAAGCGCAATCTCTACTTCTTTGCCAGAATATAAATACAAATCAAATTTTTAAGTAGTAATTTTTAAAATTTTACATTAAAAATACATTTTTTTTTCGAAAAAAAGTATTTTTTTCAAATTTCAAGGGGTGATTACTCCCTTTACCCCCCCCCCCCCTTGTATCCGCCCTTGTCTGTTTCTGTCTTTGCGCCAAGCACTTGTCATTAAAGTAAAAATCCTTTCACACGTTGCATTTGAATGAGAAATGGAGAATATACGACCCCGTATAATCGATAATTTTTGGGAATTGTGGAGAAGTTTTTGTATAAAATTATATTAATTTATTTTAATGTTATATAATGATTTTTTATCTGCGGCACATTTGGGTGCTTATGCGGGACGCGGAACATTTCACTTTTGCGCGGGACAGTAACATAATATATGTATATGTTATTATCAATAACGGATATCGTAAAAAGTCTTATATGGCCTGAGTTGCCGAAAAGACAGTGTGAATGTGTGTGTGTGTGTGTGTGTGTGTGTGAGTGTGAGTGAGTAAAAAGTGTGAATGTTTTTCATTTTTCAGCATTCAAAGAAATATTATTATTAATAATAAATCTTCCCTTTTCACTCTTTTTTCCTCTAGACAAAATAAATTGTTTCTTACTTTGCTTTTGATTAATGAACCATTTCTATTATTTATTTGCATACTGAGAAAAAGAGAAAAAGAAACAGCTTAGGAGAGGTCCTTAATTAAGCCAATGCTCCAGGAAATTAACGAATCACTACACTAAAAAAAACATCATTGTGTGGTTTTATGAAAGCACGAAGCAAGTGAAGCTTTTTTTTCGGATCGTAGGCGTTTAACTGAAAATTTTCAGAAAATTATTCAATTAAGGGTATTAAAATTGCGTTTTTAATCTTAACTTAATAATTGGAAAATGGGAAATCAATAGAGGCATGTTAAAAACTGAGAACAATATTTATTTAGCAATTGAAGATTTGAACCATTTTAAATTATTTTAAAAATTATATTTTATCAATTTAAAAATTGAATAATTAAATCTCACAATTTTTTTTTTTTTTTTATAAATCGTCA
>JAKCPI010010856.1:0-47755 GCA_023213315.1 Euborellia annulipes
CAAGTTAAGTCATCCCAATTTGATGCCCTTGATTTAGGTTTGAATGAATACTGACTTGATAATTTAAAAATTTAGTACATTATTTAAGTAACACTCTATACATTTACATTACATTAGGCAATAAATATATAAAGAAAATAGATAGTCAAAGATTTTTTTTTAATTAAATCAATTTCCCTAATATAAAGTATTATTAAACAATTTTTCTTTATAAAATATTATTGAAGATCAATGACCACTGGGGCTTAAACCCATCCTCCTACCCTAACTCTCTTGAAAAATATACCTTAAATAGAATAAATTTATTTATTATATTATTTTTTTATTTTTCAGATGGCAAACAGTGTAAGAAGAGTCATCACCAGCCTTCACGTCTCTGCTGAACCTGCTAGCTGCTCCTGTCTTCAGGGCTCAAACTGCGCTTCCAGCACCTGCAGTACAACTAAGGCTTGTATATTTTTATTAGCGGGGCGCAGAGCTAGATATATTTAGGTTTTTTCAAAATTTCTTTTTCTTTTTGATTCGACTTCAATAACTTATTTTAGATAGATTAAAAAATAAAAATAGGATGTATTAATATTTTCTTTCTCCATTCCAGGATCCCTAATTTAACCATTTTTTTCAGAGCCCCAATTCATCGATTGAAGACATCGTGGGATAACAATGGATGTGTATGTAAGTAGGTTTTCTTGTAAAATTTGTATTCTATTAAGAATGCAAATGAAAACATCCACCGTGGGACATCATCTTCATGAGACAAAACAAAGTGTTTAGCTTTTAGGTTTATCAGTCATAGGAAGGATATGTGTATTGGGGTATCTCTTCATCTCTTTCTTTCTTTTTTTCTTTTTCAGCTTAATTTAAATGTTAAATACACATAATCCTTTAAGTTAGATATACTACATTATATAGAATCTAGGGGGAGATAAAACATTTCTGCGCTCACGCTTTCATTTTTTTGGAGGTGGGGGGGGGAGGGGAGGGTCTAAACCTCAGGATCCTCTGAGTATCAACTGAATGTTGTTCGATTGGGGAATGATGTTCTTATACTGGCATAGGTGTTGTTATTTCTTCCCCATTGTTTCCCAATAGGACGGCAGTGATTGGGGCACTGCAACGTTAGGTGATTAGGATAGGGACTTCCAGAAAAGAATGTCTATTCCCTAATTGACTGATGTTCAGGAGAAAAAAGAGGATTCTCTATTAACGCGTTTTTTGCAAGAAAGATTATCTAAATCTTTCAATCGAAAACCGGTCGTCCACTGGTTTCTTGGCCTGAATGTTTTAGTAGAGGGTAGGTTAGAGGTGGAGTGGTGCTCTCTTTGGATAGGATAGGTGTTGTTTAGCTTTTTTATACATTCCGACCCTCACCATACTCTTACTGAGGCATTCAGGTCCTTGACTCCGGTCTTGTACTTACCGGGATTCGCATCCTAACACCGTTTTTTCTATTTTCATTTCTTCTTCAACTTTACTTGGGTGTGGGCGCGTTTCACCGTTCCGTTGTCGATAACTTTTTTGAAATATAGACTTACCTGTCTATCGGGAGTGTTCGTGTTTCGCGATCGTCTCAAGAAAGAAGAGGCTCTCCACTGAAGAGTTAGGTGGCCAACTGAGCCACAGAGGGGATTGGGTGTAGGTTAGATTTTGAAAACAGAAGACTTGGGTTTCTGCGAGTACTTCTTCAAGGTAACTAATTTTTAATATATATAAAAGGAATTTGAAAAAAAACAGCTGATTATTAATGAAATATCATTGACAATACTACTAACCAATTATTATATATTTCATTGATATAAAAAGAGGATGCAGCCAATAATAAAAAGCATCTATTTTGTTAACACTCTTTATTTCGGAACGTTTCGGCTATGATCAACAAAGCCATCTTCAGCCCTCCAAGCTAGAAATATATACATACATTCATTAAATAATTGTTTTGTTAATAAATCGTCATAATAGTAGCTAGCTTGGAGGGCTGAAGATGGCTTTGTTGATCATAGCCGAAACGTTCCGAAATAAAGAGTGTTAACAAAATAGATGCTTTTTATTATTGGCTGCATCCTCTTTTTATATCATTTTGTATAACAGCCAGAATTCGTTATATATTTTATATTTCATTTTCAATTCTCTCAATATTTTTTTCAAATTCCACTTTTAATAATAATAATAATATTTATAATTTTCTCCTTTGTTTCAGATGGGTGGTTGGGAGTGGGGGCTGCACTTCGGCGTTCTTCGAATGCAACCAAGTGAATTCTTCAGTACGTAAATATTTAATTAAATCAATAGTAAAATAATAATAATAAATAATAGTAGCTAGCTTGGAGGGCTGAAGATGGTTTGTTGATCATAGCCGAAACGTTCCGAAATAAAGAGTGAACAAAATAGATGCTTTTTATTATTGGTGCATCCTCTTTTTATATCATTTTGTATAACAGCAGAATTCGTTATATATTTTATATTTCATTTTCAATTCTCTCAATATTTTTCAAATTCCACTTTAATATATTTTCTCTTGTTCAGATGGGTGGTTGGGAGTGGGGGTGCCGGTCTCGAAGGATTCTTCAGCAATTTAAAAATCAATAGTATAAATAATAAATAATAAATAATAGTAGCTAGCTTGGAGGGCTGAAGATGGCTTTGTTGATCATAGCCGAAACGTTCCGAAATAAAGAGTGTTAACAAAATAGATGCTTTTTATTATTGGCTGCATCCTCTTTTTATATCATTTTGTATAACAGCCAGAATTCGTTATATATTTTATATTTCATTTTTCAATTCTCTCAATATTTTTTTCAAATTCCACTTTTAATAATAATAATAATATTTATAATTTTCTCCTTTGTTTCAGATGGGTGGTTGGGAGTGGGGGCTGCACTTCGGCGTTCTTCGAATGCAACCAAGTGAATTCTTCAGTACGTAAATATTTAATTAAATCCATTCAAAATAATTACTCAAAGATTTCTTTTTTTCAGTCAAGGGCATCATTATAAAAATTTAGAAATATTATTTCTCATCATTTTCAATGCCGTGGTGGCATGAAAATTTCAAGTTAAAATAAATAGAAAAGCATAACAAGAAAACAGTGACTTTGATAAATCGGATCTAAAACGTCAACGCAAATAAATAAATATATTTTTATTTTGATAAATAAAATAAAATATCAAATCTTAAGTAGGCCTATCAATTTTTTTTTTTTTTAATCACGCTAATTTCTTGATATTAATTTTTAAATTTATTTTTTTTTTTAGGTGACACATCAAAAAGAATAAACAAACAAAATAAGAAAATATTCACTCAATTTTCACTATATCATGTCGCCTAATTATTCCCTCTAATAAAGTGAAATAATTAAGAAAAATTATATTCAAATATCAACATCAATGAACTTTAGAAATAAAAATGAATATTTGAATTCTGTGAATACCTATTGTTTCGTTCTGGTAAATTTGATAGCAATATAAGAATTGGGCAAATTTATCATTGATCCTCAATATATTAATGAATCTTTAAAAATCATCTTGCATCAATCAAACTCTACAATCAGCCATAAACATCATGATTTGCCCAAGAACTCTTTTGGAGGATAGGGAGGGCTGTAAGGGGAGATGTGGAGGCCCTTCAAAGAAAAATCAACTTGAGAAACAGGTACGTATGTTGATCTTGGCATCATTGTTACCATTTGTTAAGTTAGACAGATTCTTAAAGATATCTTTTTTGCAGATTTGACCACTGCAACTGGAATAAGCTGAATTGAAAAGGGAATCCGTCGAATGACCTTCAACTCCTCCTGAAGGTGAATATTTTAGGCTTCTACTGAGCATCTATCTATATATAATAAATGCGGTGTGTCCGTCTGTCTGTCCGTCCGTATTTTTTAGATGCTCTTTCAAATGTATATTCTCATTTTGCTCCCAAAATTGTTTGAAGCACACTTTACTCTTGGGCTTCATAGGGAAAGATTTTTTTTTTTTTTTTTTTTTTTTTAAGGTCTTTTTCGGCATCTAAGGCCATTTAGACCCCATCCCTATTTATTTCAAATGATTTGTAGTCAAATCAAATGAAATAAATTTTTCTCGCTTGGGATGGGAAGCGAACCCGGGACTCCGGTGCGAGAAGCTAATGTCTTCCCACTGAGCCACGGCTCCCGGGCTCATAGGGAAAGATAGGAGAAATGGTAACAAAATATAAATATTTTTCTGTTTATGAATTTTATATTTTGAATTCTAATATATTGGCGGAAACTAAATATATATCGACACGAAAAATCTGGTGTGACAAGCACAGAACACAACTTTCGATTACCGAAGGTAAGAGAAAGTTGTGTGCTGTGCGCCAGTCACACCAGATTTTTTCCCTTAGGTTAAGTGAGTAATAAAATTAGATGTTATTCAGAATATTTGAAATTGTTTGCAAAATTCTAAAAGAAAAGAGAATTGCAAAAATCAATTTAAAATCCGAAACACAGTTGGAAATATTTTGTACTTTTCTAATGAATATAACTTAGCGGAATAACATTCGTTTTATTATTATTTAGATTAGAAAATCGAGAATTTTGGAACAAGCAGAGAGTTGTTGCTATGGAAAAACTTTTTATATTCGTAAATATGAATGCATATGGGAGAGAAGTGCTGGGGGGGGGGCTTTATTTCCATTCCTTCCTGGAGAGAGAGATATCCTGGAGGACATAACAGGTTCGTGCGAATACCTTACACACACAAACACGCATTCATTTGCATATCACATGGAGATTAATTTACGAATAATGCACTTTGCTTGGCCGTAATTCAATATCAAAATGGAATCGCGTTGTTGAGGTAAAGCAGCCAGTAATCGAAAAGAAAAATTTTCAACAAATAATTTTCAAGCTATTGATTTGTTTGTTTCCTCAAAAAATACCATTGGTAAGAGAAAGTGGTGTTCTGTGCTTGTCACACCAGATTTTTTGTGTCGACATATGTTTAGTTTCCGCCAATATATTAAAATTCAACATGTAAAATATATAAATATGGCAAAATATATATATTTTGTTACCATGGCAATCATTTCATTTATCTTTCCTATGAAGTACAAGAGTAAAGTGGTCTTCACAAGATTTCAAGGGCAATGAGAATATACCGTGCAGAGAAAATATATTGGACAAGCTCGCGTCTGCCTGGCTTTTGAGCCTTACGCATGGGCAACCATTTACAACAGTCTGTATAGTTAGTTGCTTCCAAATGGACATGTCCCCTACAGGGTTCTCTTAACAACAACTGAATATACAGACTTTTGTAAATGGTTGCCTGTGCGTGGGGCTCAAAAGCCAGGTGGACGCCAGCTTGTCCAATATCTTTCTCTGCACGGTACATTTGAAAGAGCATCTCTATATTCTAAAAAATAAGTGATTTTTGAATTTTAATCAAAATCTTTGGAGCGAATTTTGAGAAAAAAAAAATCTGGTGTGACTGGCGCACAGCACACAACTTTCTCTTACCTTCGGTAATCGAAAGTTGTGTTCTGTGCTTGTCACACCAGATTTTTTGTGTCGACATATATTTAGTTCCCGACAGTACGGAACATTGGAATTCAGATGTAAAATTTATAAGTATGGGAAAATATTTATATTTTGTTACCATGGCAACCATTTCTCCTATCTTCCCTATGAAATACAAGAGTAAAGTGGTCTTCAGAAGATTTCAATGGCAAAATGAGAATATACATTTGAAAGAGCATCTAAAAAATAATTGATTTTTGAATTTTAAAAAAAAATCGTTGGAGCAAATTTTGAGAAAATCGAAAAAAACTGAAAAAGTACATCAGTAAAGTACTAGTAATCTTTGGCCGATTTTGATTAAAAGCTTATTTTTCCGGTCCCGGGGGGTGTTTAACTTAAATATAAAATTTCAGCCTCATAGCTCAATTCCTTCATGCTTAAAATTGAACACGCCCACCCACCCACCCACCCACAGACAGACCATGTCGCGAAAACCATTTTTTTGGATTCAGGGGACCTCAAAACGTGAAATCCATCAAAATCTCGACATCGAATTTTTGACATGAAACCAATACTTTCTCTCTATATATATATTACATATATACATAGGTAAGAGAAAGTAAAAATGAATAAATAAAACTGAAAAAGTACATTATCAAAGTACTAGTACCCTTTGGCCGATTTTGATCTTATTGTGCTTATTTTCACGCTCCAGGAGGGTGTCTAACTTGAATATAAAATTTCAACCACCAAGCTCATTTTCTTCATGCTCAAAATTGGATACAGACACACAGACAGACCCTGTTGTGAAAACTACCTTTTTGGACTCAGGGGACTCCAAAACGTGTATATCCTTCAAAATCTCGACATCGAATTTTCGACATGAATCCAATACTTTTCCTCTATGGTATATATATAATATTAAAATATATATAGGCAAAGAAAAAGTAAAATTAATTGAAAAATAAAATTTTACCAAACGTTTGAGATTTATTAGCAACATAGACTGACTGAATAATAGAAAGTTATGATTGATTTGTCACCTAACATTATTATCAATAATTATTTATTATTTTCATATATTGTATATTCTGACACATTTGTCCAGAGAAAGATAAGCAAAATTCATTTTAAGGCTCTAACAGACAGAACGCGAAATTCGCGTCGCTCAGGCTACGCGCGTATTTCGCGGCGAAAGGCGTTTTGCTAAGCCACACAGGAAGCGTAATCTGGGCGTACGATCCGGTATTGTGTATATGTTTCAACAACCTTTATTTAATGAATTTATAAATATTTTATAAATAAAGTATTATATTACGAAAGAAATAGAATATCATTGGAAAATTAGATTTTTTTAAAATCTTATTTTATTAATGATAACTTTGATTAAATATTTTTCGAGGCTTGTAAATTAGAATAAGATAATACTATTCAATTACCTCGATTCGGACTTTTTACTAATCATAGATTGGCTGCCAAGAAAAAACATATTTTATTATTTACTTTTATTTAGTTAGAGGCGAAAAAACAAGTGTTTTTAGCTCTATAAGTTTTTTTATTTCATTACTCATCTTGATGATTCGCCTGTTCGCGCGAAGGAGTTGTAATTTTGTACAACTCGAAAAAGCTGTCGCGCGAAAGAGAGCGTTTACGCCGCGTAAGTTCGCCCCCTGTGTGACGGGGATGATACAGTCTTGCCTTATACAACATTTCGCGGCCTTTCGCGGCGTTGAAAAAACGCCAAGCGACGCGAATTTCGCGTTCTGTCTGTTAGAGCCTTTAGGTTAAGATAAACATTTACTTAAGACCTGGAACATTAAGATGTTTCATTAGTTGATTAAATAAATAGTAGAGTTATTATTGATTAACCAAATGGAATTAGAAGAATAATTTGAATCTTTTTTTTTCTCTCTATTTTTTTTTTTTTTTTTTTTACTTTTGTCAACTTTACAATTTTTATAACCAAGTTTCTTAAGAGTTGAAATGAGTCTAATTTAATTATTGAATAATCGACAATTTTCATTTTTCTTCACTTTTCTTTAGAGAAAAGAAGGAAACATTCTTATTGAATTTGATCCACTTTTTTTTTTTTTTTACTTATATAAAAAATTTTAATCTTTGATTTTAAAAAGAAGTTTTTTTTTTAAGGTACACTCAGAATAAGAGAATATTATTAATGAAATTTTTAAGAGAAAATATATATTTTTTTTAATGAATTTGATTGTAATATAATGGAAAGTAAAACGCGCATTTTATAAGTTTTCCGGTTGAGGAATACTTTTAAAATGCGGCCCAAGGAAATTTCGAAAAAATTTGCAAAAACCAGGTCTGTTTTTAGTATATAGGTATACTAGTCCCCAAAAATGATCTGGACAGTGAAACTTTTGAATTCCCTTTGTTTTATAAAAATTATTATTTGTATTATTGGTTCTATTTTATGTAAAAATTTCAATTAAATTTTTAATCAATTTTTTTTACTTTCTCTTACCTATGTATATATGTAATAGTATATATAGTGAGAAAGTATTGGATTCTAAAAATGAGAGTTTTGATGGATTTTCACGTTTTGAGGTCCCCTGAATCCAAAAAAGTGGTTTTCGCGACATGGTCGTGTCTGTGTGTGTGTGTGTGTTCAATTTTAAGCATGAAGGAATTGAGCCAGGAGGTTGAAATTTTATATTTAAGTTAAAAACCGCCCGGGACCGAGAAAATAAGCTTTTAATCAAAATCGGCCAAAAAGTACTAGTACTTTACTGATGTACTTTTTCAGTTTTTTTTCGATTTTCTCAAAATTCGCTCTAACGATTTTGATTAAAATTCAAAAATCAATTATTTTTTAGATACTCTTTCAAATGTATATTCTCGTTTTGCCCTCAAAATTGTTTGAAGCACACTTTACTCTTGTGCTTCATAGGAAAGATAGGAGAAATGGTTGCCATGGTTACAAAATATAAATATTTTCCCATACTTATAAATTTTACATCTGAATTCAAATATTCCCTACTGCCGGGAACTAAATACATGTCGACACAAAAAATCTGGTGTGACAAGCACAGTACACAACTTTCGATTACCGAAGGTAAGAGAAAGTTGTGTGCTGTGCGCCAGTCACACCAGATTTTTTTTACAAAATTAGAACCAATAATAAAAATAATTTTTAGAAAACAATGGGAATTCAAATGTTTCAACATTATTGGGGGGTAATAGTGTATAGGTACTTCAAAAATTGATATTTGTTTTGGGATGTTTGACCTCACCAATAAACAACACTCACAGTCTTGTTAAATATATCTATCACTAGTTAAGTCCGAATCGAGATATTTTGAATACTATTATCTTATTCAAATATATAGATCTTTTATAAAATTTTTATAAACTACATCAATTAGAAATAAATTTTAAAGGCTATATTAATGAAAAAATAAATAAATCACCTTATGAAGAAAAAATAAACCGGCAATAAAGATTTTTTTATAGTTTGGCAAGAAATGGAGATAAACAACTTAACCCATTCGTTCTCCTTTCAACTCGAGGAAGGAAGAATATATTCTTATTTTATTTAATATTTATAATAAATATTTTAAATCAGTCTGGTGTAAGTACACATATCTAACAATTTTATTATTCATCATCAATAATAATAATTTTTATTCACGATAGAATTTTTCCAGGCCAACAACATAACGTCAAAAGTTTTTAACAGTATAATCAGAATTTAATGGCTGAAAAGCAAATATCTAAATTATGTAAAATGAAATTTATAAAAGCGAATAATGAGATAATCAAAAACATTGTTTTATTTTTTTTTATATTATGTCCAAAACAAAAATTATAAATTAAAAATATTATTTTATTTTACAGGTAACACTCTAATTACAGTAGGCAACTGCTTTTGACAGTTTCGCTAAAACCGATTTCGTGGAAGTAGTCGTGGGGTTGGCTACACATGAGCTTTGGCCACCCGTGTGAAAAAATAAAATAAAAATTTTAATTATATTAACGAAGAGTTTTTTTTTTTTATTTATATTCAGGTGATATCATTCCGAAAATATAAAAGTGAAGTTTTTTTTTTTTTTCAAAAATGGATGAATTATTTGTGCTTTCTTTTTCTGGACGCATCTGGGCAGTGGTTATTTTAAGTCTTTTCGACCTTATATAGGATCCATATTCATCCATCCCTTAAACAGTCCAGGAGGATTTAATCTGATACACATTAATTAATAAAATTCAAACGATTTGCTTATACACTATTTGAACTTATAATTTCAAGTGATCCAATCGTCCCCTACAATGGTATGTTAGACAAATATTTCACCTTGTGCAATTGTGAACAGTGCAAAGCTGGGGAACAAACAACTCGAGCGTTCGCTGTGCAAGCATCAGTGCTCAATGGGCTCTAAATAATCAGGCTAGTCTTCTGTCTATGAAAATTGATTACCGAATCCACTCGTTCGAGATGAGCCAGACTCCTTAGGTCCATTTCTCTATGTGTTTATGAATAAATTAAAAAAAAAAATTCTTTATTACTTGGAAAGTAAATACAATTATAAATAAACAAAATAAAGAACAAGTATTTTTACTTTCTCTTACCTCTATACATGTTAATATTTAGAGAGAATTCATGTCAAAAATTCGATGTCGAGATTTTGATGAATATACTACACGTTTTGAGGTAACTTAAAGTGGTTTTCGCGACATGGTCTATCTGTGTGTCTGTTTGTCCGTGTGTCTGTCTGTGAACAAAATATCTCAAGAACGAAAAGAGTTAGGATGTTGAAATTTAGTTAGGCACCCCCTAAGACGTAACACCAAGCCTTTGAACAAAATCAGCCAAAAAGTACTAGTACTTTACTGATGCTCTTTTTCAGTTTTTTTTTTTCGATTTTCTCAAAATTCGCTCCAACGATTTTGATTAAAATTCATAAATCAATTAATTATTTTTTAGGTGCTCTTTGAAATGTATATTCTCATTTTGCCATTGAAATCTTCTGAAGACCACTTTACTCTTGCTCTCCATAGGAAAGATAGGACAAATGGTTGCCATGGTAACAAAATATAAATATGTTCCCATTTTGACTTCTTGAATTCTTGGATTCAAATGTACCGTACTATCAGAAACTAAATATATGTGGACACAAAAAATCTGGTATGACAAGCACAGAACACAACTATCCATTACTGAAGGTAAGAGAAAGTTGTGTGCTATGCGACCATCACACCAGATTTTTACTTTCTCTTACCTATATATATGTTATTGTAAACTATTGTATTTTTGGATTCTACAGTCAATTTTATTATGACTATGATATGCTACAACATACCGTTTGCCCGCAAATCGAGTTTTTTTCGAAAAAAATTGAATATCGCACGTATCATAAAACTTAGAAAGTTGTTCTTTTGTGATGTTACTAACAATGAAATGAACCATAAGCCGTGTTATTTTTGTGTTGGGAGAAATTAAAATTACAACCCTGGATAACTTGAGATTTTCATATCAACTTCAATTGAACTTGCTTCTTTTTTATTATGCCATGGAAAGTGAAATTTAATTAACTTTCAGATGATACAGTATGAGGTTTTCTGTATCTATCTTTCATAGGAGAGTAGCTTTAGTTTCAATCGTTTTTCGTTTACTCTTGGAAGTTATTCAACCCAAATGACCAACTCATTATGGGTTCATTTTAGTTTTATTAGTTATAGGACTACTATGTTTAATTAAGCATTTGTGCTTTGTATTATTATTATTATTATGTGAGTTTTTAATTATAGACCACATTTATTAATTATTTATACTGAACGTTTCGAATGCTTATTATGGAGTCATTTTCAAGTACTGTGCACTTGCTCCGACTCAAGTGAACTAACCTCTAAGGGACACCTAATTGCATTTTATATGCTATTATAGATAGAACTACTGTTGTTTAGTATTATTAATTTTTAGAGGGATTTAACAATGTAGACTACTAAAGAATAGTTTTAAATGGAAAATCTTATATTAATAAGAGAAGTGACATCATTATTTTTACTTTCTTAATTCTTTAATGAAAGAGCTTGAAAATATAATAATTTCTCAACTTATAATAAGTTTCTGTTTTTATATATATATTTTTTTTTTCATTTCCTCTTTTATTAGGGAAAAGGTAAAAACTTAAGTGGTTGGGCTTTTCACGGACTTTTTGAATAAGATATTCTTCCTTCATTAAAAATAGACGTGGTTTTTTTTTTTAATAGGAGCCTCATTAGGTAAATAAATATATTCTGAAAGAAGCCCTTCAAATTCAAATTCTTATTATGAGAATTTTATATGACTTTCTAGATCGTTATTTTCAAGCTTAATAAATTTTTATTATTAAATAACACAATACTTGAATAAATTTTATTTAAAAATTTTTTATTTAACATTTAATTTTTTTTTTTTTTTTGCTCTAGTGAAATTAAAATTCATCTCTATTGTAAGCTTTTCATAAAGACGAGCAAAAGAGCTTATGGAAATTTTATTACAAAAAAAAAAAAGTTCATAATATAGTCGACTTAAGACGATCTTGATAAAAGCTTGTCATAAGAACTCATTAAAGGAACGAATTTAAGAAGAATCAAAGTGACCTGAAGAGTCGTATCGGAATGAATTTAAATAAAAAAATGTTATCGATATTGATTATTAGGAACGTTGATAATGTAACGTATGCAGAGGTCATAATATTGAATGCTTTTGACAGCAATTCAAACCCACACACAAATTACTAAATACCACCTATTGATTAATAATATCAATAAACAATCCAAGACTTGATAAAAATTATTAATATTATGACCGTACTTGTGATAATTTAACCTACAATATAAAAGTTATTTTCGTTGCTTTCCCTTTCAATAAATATTTGATATTAAAGAGGGAAGAATGTTTGCATCGAATGTGATAATAAATCAAAAAACAATGAATGGACAGGCAAACACTAACAGCAAGGTGTAGGGCGTGAATAAATAATAAAAGTAGTAAAATAACAATAGTTTACTGAACATTTTACCACAACGAATTAGTTAAGTATTTATATTAATAAAAAAAAATATATTATTTTTCGCTTTCTCTTATCTATGTATATATGTAATATATATGTAGAGAGAAAGTATTGGATTCATGTCAATTAGAGATTTTGATGGATATACACGTTTTGAGGTCCCCTGAATCCAAAAAAGTGGTTTTCGCGACATGGTCTGTCTGTCTGTAAACAAAATATCTCAAGAATGAAAAGAGCTAGGTCCCCCTGGAACGTAACACGAAGTTTTTGAACAAAATCGGCCAAAAAGTACTAGTACTTTGCTGATGTACTTTTTCAGTTTTTTTTTTTTCGATTTTCATAAAATTCGCTCCAACGATTTTGTTTAAAATACATAAATAAAATATTTTTTTAGATGCTCTTTAAAATGTATATTCTCATTTTGCCCTTGAAATCTTCTGAAGCACACTTATTCTTGAACTTAGAAAAGATAAGAGAAATGATTGCCATGATAACCTAAAGATAAATATATTTCATCTTGAAATTTGAATATACTGTACTATCGGACTAAATATATCTCGACACAAAAAAATCTGGTGTGACAAGCACGGCGTCATCTTATACTGACAAGTGAATCAGTAAAATATCCAACAAATAATACTTTTTTACTTTCTCTTACCTATGTATATATGTAATATATATATAGAGAGAAAGTATTGGTTTCATGTCAAAAATTCGATGTCGAGATTTTGATGGATTTTCACGTTTTGAGGTCCCCTGAATCCAAAAAAGTGGTTTTCGCGACATGGTCTGTCTGTCTGTCGGTCTGTCTGTCTGTCTGTCTGTCTGTCTGTGTGTGTGTGTTCAATTTTAAGCATGAAGGAATTGAGCTATGAGGCTGAAATTTTATATTTAAGTTAAACACCCCCCGGGACCGACAAAATAAGCTTTTAATCAAAATCGGCCAAAAAGTACTAGTACTTTACTGATGTACTTTTTCAGTTTTTTTCGATTTTCTCAAAATTCGCTTCAACGATTTTGATTAAAATTCAAAAATCAATTATTTTTTAGATGCTCTTTCAAATGTATATTCTCATTTTGCCCTCAAAATTTTTTGAAGCACATTTTACTCTTTTGCTCCATAGGAAAGATAGGAGAAATAAATGGTTGCCATGGTAACCGAATTTAAATCTTTTTCTTTTTATTAGATTAAAAATCAATTATTATTTAAACGCCCATTTTTTTTTTCGGAGAAAACATCTCTCTCTCTCACAAAACTATCTTCTCTCTTTCTACGCGTTTTAAATTTTTCTACCTTATCTTCGCATTTGGCCAATGTTAATTTCCTATAGGGATTTGTATGTTAATTTCGATTCAAAAGGGGGTCCCCTTTGGATTTTTTTACGCATTTAAAATTTTTTTTTCCAATTCTTATGAAATTTTGTATTTATTTACGAATCTATATTGTGTATAAAATGTCCAAATATGAGATTAAAATTTTGAAAAATAACCATAGTTTATTTCAAGCAATCAACATTTAAAATGCAAGTTTGAAACTAAGGTGCTATGGGAAACTAAATATATCTCGACACAAAAAATCTGGTGTGACCAGCACAGTGCACAACTTTCTCTTACCGAAGGGTAAGAGAAAGTTGTGTGCTATGCGCCAGTCACACCAGATTTTTCCAGCAATTTATAAAGTTATATTTCTTGTGAATTAAAAAAATTTGACAGACATTCAAAAGGAATTGATATAAAAAATTTCGTTGGAAATATCTTTTGATATTAAATAGGCTTTGCCTTTCACCTTTTCATTTAAAATGATCTATTTATTTAATCCTAAAAATATATCAAGCTCTATGAACTATGAGGTTCAAATCTCTAAATTAGGAGATCCAAATTAATCAGTGTGCAACGAGCGTAACTCTACTAAAATAAATTAGACAAATAGACCATACTAAAAATAGACAAATGTCAAGCAGAATGGTTGAGGGAATATAAAGTTAGAAGCAATTAACATTTTCTCCCAATTGCACGCAGTTTGAGTGACAGGCGAATTCCGCCCTTATGCAGCTCCAATCTCCCTTGAAGCCGAAACCAATTAAAAGATACGGCTAAAAGGTTCATACGATATATAACGATGATATAATAGTCCCAGTACGGCTCGAGAGATAAAACTGTTTCGAATTCATATGATAAATCCGAAACAGTGAGAAGGCTGTTGTTTTGTTTATCTCAATAGCGCTCTCCACGCTCTACTCACACTCTTCGGATTATAACACAGGTTTAATGGATTTTTAATAAAAAAAAAAGCTTCCCTTTCAAATCAATAGTCGTTGGCTAATGCATTACTTGGCCATTCTTCTCCTCTCAATGGCTCCACCTTTACACTGCATAAATCACCTCCTGAGACTAGTCTAGATAAAATTACCGCATAGATCTTAAGAGGAGGGGAGGGGGTAAGTTTTTCTTTTCCACAACGATTACCCCTAAGTCTGTCTTATATAGTCGAAAATTGCATGCGAAGTTGCTATAAATTATTAGTTAAAAAAAAAAAGATTATGGTTAGTTAAGAATGGGTGTAGAGGAAGGGGAGGCGCAAAAGACCCAGTTTCTACATTTTATTTGTTTACAAATTATCATTTCTTGAAAATCATGATATACCGTGACTGATTTTATTTTTTTTAATCTAATATGATGGCTGATTTGAATATTAATGAATAGAAAGTACTAAAACTTGAACTATTTTTTAATATTACAAAATAACTAATTTAAAAATAATCGAAAAAACTAGAGATACCATCCCATCATATCATCAAGAAAAACTTGAATCAAAAATTTTCGATGATCTACGCTTTTATTTTAAATTATAAAACACAAAAGACAATTTTAGTGCACAATTAAATATGAATATTTAAATGTTCTCTAGATTTTGTGCCGACGAAAGATGACAAATGAAACAAAATCATTCCTTTGACGATCTTTTTAGATGATGATTCTTTTATTATTATTACTTTAAAAATATTTTGAATATGATTTGAAATTTTTATAATATTCATAGGAAGAGCTTGTTCGCAATCTACCGTATAAACGAAATGCATATCTTAAGCAAATAAATAAACAAAAATCATCTCTTGAGTTGGATTATTAGTTTGCCCAAAGTGAAATAAATTATTCATGCAATCTTGATTGAATCTCAAATGATATTTAAAATGGAATGTGAATTTTGTTGTGTATTGGTTAAGACTTTAATAGAAAACATCGTCTTTTATTATACATCCATGTCTAAAAAAATCAATTTTCCCAAAATAATAATAAAATTTTCATGTTTTCCAAAAAATACTAGTTTGAAAAATGCAAACAATACTTTACTTTATTTCACGGAAATTACAAAAATGATTGACAAATTTTTCTAAAAAATTTGTATTAATAAGAAAGCAAACAAATATGTAATATTATTATTTAAATTATCCATTCTTTCTCATACTAATATATCAACTTTAAGGGTTAAGAGTTAGAGGGACTATACAATGTCAACTATGACATACTTGAATGCAAATACAATGAATAGAGCGCTAGAATATCAGAGCTTAAATAAATATTAGAGGAAGGGGGAGCATATATCAAATTCTGATGACAAATTCATTTCTATAAAATCAAACCCCTAAAGAGTCTATTAAAGTACATGGCTTATAAATTATACTTTATATATAAACCCAATATATAATGTTTGTAATTAAGCAAATTCAGCATACTTAATAATGATGATTTGTTGTAATAATAACTACTTTTATTATCATAAAAATTCATAAATAGATTTGAACCAATAAATTTGAAAATAAAAATATTTCAAACTTAAAATTTGTAAATTTGTTATTAATATTTTTTATAGTTAAACGCTCAAATTTTAATTATTGATAGTAGAATGACAATTTTAACTTAAATTGAAAAATTTATTAATGAAAATTTTTTAAATGTTTTTTAATTCATTCTAACTTGTCCTAAGGGTCAATAGTATTGGCTCCCAATTAAATAGAGAATAAATTGCCTCCAATGCCGAAAAAAAATCTTATATTAAAAAAAGTCAATCTAAACACAATTAATTAAATTTTATAATTCCTTTCTTTGTGAAATAAACAACAGTAACTTCTGATCGTGAGGACCGGAAAATTTCTTTTGAATTGGTTGAGGGCTTATTAGGGTATAAAAGTATTTTTCCAACACTGTTGTGCTTAATTACATATTATTATATGGGTATGAAAAATTTTTGAAAATTTCAAAACCAAGTACTTAATTTTTGTTTATTAAAAATATAAATACTGTACTTCTGCACAGTACTTGAAAACGACTGCAGAATAAGCAGTCTAAACGTTTAATTTTAATAAATAATTAATAAATAATTATTAAACATACGTGGTTTATAATTAAAAACTCACAAATAGCCTACTTTAATGGATTATTATGGAGTTTGAATTCTATTTAGTCTCTTTTGAAACGCGTTTTGTAATTTAAGAATGACAATCAAATATTTTGATCTCATTATTTCCACAAAATATTAAATTTATATTAAATTTTAAAGGCATCTAAAAAAAAATTAGTTTACAAATTTTGTACATAATTAACAAACGATTAATAGCCTATTTGAAAAAAAAGCATCATCAAACAAACCTGACGAACACCCGTTAGGCTGTGAATTATCGACATCATTGATAACACATATGCATATAGAGTATGAATGTATTTTTTTTATCCAGGCTCATACAATTTCAAATCCCTCTAAAAAGGATTAATAGTTGTTGAACTATTAATAAATACCCGATATCAAAAGAGATCAGATTAAATCTCTCGGATTCACTTTAAATGGCATAAAAGTTTTTTCATGATGTATAGAAAAAAAAAAAAAAAAAAAAAAAACGGATTGAATAGAAAAGCAAAATATGTGTGGGTGCATTATCGTTAATTTATTGAATATTTGATTTTGATAAGTAATACATAAAAATAAACCCACAATTTAACGGTCAGATGTGTATCCGGTAATCCACTATTGGTATATTTATTAGTATTATTTTTATACATCACATTTTAAGGTAAAATAAATTTATATAAAAGGGAAAAAAATTCTCGAAAAACAGAAGTTAAAATTTAACATCCTAAATTAGGTGTTAAAAAGTAAAGTAATAACACCAGCGTTAAAAATGTCATTTTCCAAAGTTTTAACAGTGACGTTAACATTTTACATTTGAGCACCAGGCGCTAACGATCCATATGAAGTTAGCTATGTTTTCTGCTTGTTCGTGTTTTTTTTTACACCCCTCGATAACCACTCGCACATTCGTATTACTAACTTGATTTGTTATTTTCAATCTGACAAAACAGAGTTAAAAAATGCTATTCTCTAAACAAAGTTTTAACAGCGACGTTAACATGCTGCTTTTATCTAAAAGCTGTCAAAATCATAACCTTACTTTTAGGTTAAATACTCCATTTTATAATTTAAATACGGCGTTAAAATATCAAAAAGAGTGTAAAAATGAGAAATGCAGCTAATGTTATTTCTTTATTTGGTTAATTCACACAGCTGACGTTTCGGTTCCGTGTTTGAACCATCTTCAGAGCTGGCGAAAAGTCATTATGAAAGTGTCATAGTGTGTATATATTTATTATATAAGAACTTTTCAACAATGTATTAAATCCTCTATGACACTTTCATGACTTTTCGCCAGCTCTGAAGATGGTTCAAACACGGAACCGAAACGTCAGCTGTTTGAATTAACCAAATAAAGAAATAACCTTAGCTGCATTTCTCATTTATTAAAATATTAAAGGCACCCCCTAGACATGACATTAACTTTTAACACTAAATGTTAACGCTTTGGAGTTAAAGTTTTTGCAATTTGAGGCAAGAAGGTGTTAAAATGAATTAACGCTGATTTCAGTTAAAAGTTAACGTTTTTGCTTAAAGAATAAACATGATTATCAGTCATAATTCATTTGATCTTCACGTCATTTATTAACGGGGTGCGTATGCACTGAGTGTCTTTATTCAGTGCATATGCACCGTGACTGATATGCAATGGGCAAATGCAACAAGTGGGTAACCTTATAAGACTAGCATTTTTTAAATAATATTTTAGTCTTTCTCTTTCCCAAATTGTATCCAATTTAAATTTCTGACAAGCAAAGAGGGAAAATTTATTTCCAAACAAAATTTAATTAGATATTTCAGTTGCATATCATTAAACATTGTCGTTTAAGACTTTGCCAATTTTTTGCCCTCATTTCTAGATAATTTATAAAAGTCACTTTATCTATGGCTTATTACAAATTTCGCCAACTAGCTTTTAAGATATAAATACCAGCAAAAAATGAAATAACTATATTCCCCCTCCCCTACTTCTTAAAAAAAAAAAAAATTAACCTTTTTTAAATTTATTTGTTATTTTTTCCGTTTCTTTATTACAGGAAACAAACAAAAAAAAAAAATTATTTTTGTCAAAAGAATTCTATTATTTGGACTTTTGAACATTCGAAAATCCATTTTTTTTTTTTTTTATTCAAAAAGACTTGGCTGGATTGTATGTTTTCTCCTCTCTCTATCCAAGCCTATTGACTTGGAGCATCGTCTTGGAATCACATTTCTTAAATTTTAACTCTATGAAGAAATATATCTTTAAATAAATCATATTTTTTATTTCCGGGCTCTTATATTATATATATAAAGTAGAAAACGATTTATGAATGCAACACTCTATTATTTATATCTTTTTCTTTGCTCGAAGATGAAAATTTTGATATTTAATAACATCATCTTTTTTTTTTTTTTTTAATCAAATCTATTAAAATTTTCAAAATTATTTATTAAGAATTAGAACCACACCAACTTTTTCTACAATATATTTTTTTTTTATTTTATCTCAAATTCGTTAATTGATTATTCACAAATCGACGGCTTCTAAAGTCATCGCGTGACTTACAGGGGCAAAAAACCTTTGGCAATTTCTTAATAGAGGTTTGCAAAAAGGGCTGCATGAATTAATTGGCATGAATTAAACTTAACTTAGAAAACTCTTTGATCTTTTTTAACCATGTATTAAAAAAAAATTAGATATTTAAAATTTTGATTTGAATAGTAGACTTTATCTTAAAAAAAAAAAAATTAATACTAAATTAAATAAAAGTGACGACAACACCTTCTAAGCCAAATGGAGATGGATTTCACTTTGTAAAGTTCCGTTCACTCCAGAAATGTTGAATAAAAAATCTGGTGTGACTGTCGTACAAGATTTTTCGTTTTCACATATCTTTCCTATGGAGCAAAAGAGTAAAATGTGCTTCAAAAAATTTTGAGGGCAAAATGAGAATATACATTTGAAAGAGCATCTAAAAAATAATTGATTTTTGAATTTAAATCAAAATCGTTGAAGCGAATTTTGAAAAAATCGAAAAAAACTGAAAAAGTGCATCAATAAAGTACTAGTACTTTTTGGCCGATTTTGATTAAAAACTTATTTTCCCGGTCCCGGGGGTGTTTAACTTAAATATAAAATTTCAACCTCATAGCTCAATTCCTTCATGCTTAAAATTGAACACAGAGACAGACAGACACACAAACAGACCATGTCGCGAAAACCACTTTTTTGGATTCAGGGGATCTCAAAACGTGTATATCCATCAAAATCTCGACATCGAATTTTTGACATGAATCCAATACTTTCTCTCTATATATTAACATATATAGAGGTAAGAGAAAGTAAAAAAAATTAATTATCGATGACTAACTAATTTTTACTTAAATATAACCAGTATTAATATAGAAAAGGTATTTCAAAAAGAAAAAAAAAAAAATTGCTATTGATATTTCGACAACGGAAATACACGTTTTGAAATTCCCCTGTCTTTTTAAGACCTCACGCAAATGTCTCTGTAAACAAAAGAATTCCAAATTATAATTTTCTAATTTATTTCATTTGCAAATAAATGAAAAAATTCAAAAAATAAAACTAGGAATTATTTTAATTACTAAAGGGGTGATAAGGAATTATTAAGGGTGCAAATATTTAAAGAATAATTATAAATGTTTTAAATCATCTGATTATATTTTTTTTACACTTTAAGATTGAAATAAAAAGTATTTTTTTATCTTTTAATAAATGGGAATTGCTATTTTGATCTGTTTTCTATA
This sequence comes from Euborellia annulipes, assembly GCA_023213315.1. Taxonomy (NCBI): domain Eukaryota; kingdom Metazoa; phylum Arthropoda; class Insecta; order Dermaptera; family Anisolabididae; genus Euborellia; species Euborellia annulipes. Next base: position 20,654 of record JAKCPI010010856.1, read on the forward strand.
GAGAAAGCAAACAGGCATCGGCCTCTCTCAGTTGAGTGCGAACAGTCGGAGCAATCTCTCCTCTCGTTTACTTTAGTGTATTTATATTAAAGTGAATAATAGTGTAATAGTGTTATAGTGTAACTCACCCCGAACACGCATCCTTAGTCAACCCACCCCTCTTGAGCGCCTGATTAAAGGTAATTAATATTCTTTCTTTTTTTATTGAAAATTATAAAAAAAAATACGATTTTTTTTTCTAAATATCGAACCTAATGGAATATTTTATAAACATCCTTGCCCGGGAGGGGGGTGGGGGAGTGAGAGAGGGGGTGGGGGAGAGGAATGAGGCATTAAGAAAATCTTTAAACAATCTTTATTCCACTCGATATGTATTCAATTTTTTTTCTTATTATTTATTTACACAGGGGTGGATTAAGGGTTGAAAATAATAATATAATTTCTAGGCAGAGCTTTGTTTAAAAAAAAAAAATGGAATTTTTTTTTCAATCAACGCTCAAATAGAGTATATAAGCAAGGCAATATATCGTTTAAAATAACAAATTTGCGAGATGAGTTTATGTTTGATTGATGCGTGGAGGTCCTGGTTCGACTCCAGGCGGCGCAATTTTTGCCCAATCAAATACAAACTCATCTCACAAATTTGTTATCTTAAACGTTATATTTATCGATTAAAAGAAATTAATAATTAGAAGATGAAATAAAAACAAGACTTGTTTTCGGCCCGAATTATTTAATTTTCCTTTGTCGACGTTTCGGGGACTAAACGTCACCCATCTTCAGGACAAAGTTGTTAAAAAATTCTTAGAACTGTCTTACTTCCATGAAATTAATTTTGATATAAAAACTTATTTATCTTTTCTAAAGAAGAAGAATAAGAAGAAGAAGTTATGATTATAAAAGATTTTTTATAAACACTATAATTAATAAATAAATATAAATTACTCCATTAAAAAAAGTTTTTTTTTTTTTTTTGTATCTTGACAATTTCGAAAAAAAAATTCAAATGCGGTCTTAAATGAATATTTTAAAGGACAATTTAAATGTCAAAGAAGCTTGTAATAAAATATATTCAGAATAAATAACGGCTAAGATGATAATGATTCATGAAAGTCAATTGGCTGCCTCCTTTCATTAGCGATTCCTCTTTTGAGTTCGTTATCTCATCACAGGCACTCAGATTGGAAAATAATTTTTTTTTTTTTTGGCCCGGTCTTTACTAATCTTTTCTTTAGGATCACTAATAGGGTTGTTTTTCGCTTATCGCTTTTAAATAATGAGTTCAGCTTCTCAAATGAATTTCAAAGAAGGGACTTCAAAGACCATACTCACTTTTGAAGTTAAAAAAAAAAAAAAAACACCTTTGAGATGGTCAAAAAATGTTACCTTTTTTGAAACAAAAAAATCTGGTGTGAGTGGTGCACAGCACACAACTTTCTCTTACCCTTCGGTAAGAGAATTTTTTCTTTTACTTTCTCTTACCCTTTGAGAAGATTAAAATAGAAAATATTACAATTTTAAAATTAAAAATGTGCTAGGGCCAACGTTTCAGTCACATTTAAGACCATCCTCAGGGCCAAGCCATTGTCAACATATTGAACCTTCAGTGCAGATTAATTTAATTTTGTCGGGGGGGGGGCGGTTTTTTTTTTATTTTTTTTTTTATTTAAGGACTTTGTCGGCATCTATGGCCATTTAGACCCCTTTCCTATTTATTTAAATTGATTGGTAACAAATTCAATTGAAATTAAAGAGCGGAAATCATAATTTCTTTAGATTACTAGTTTTTATAACTTTATGAATTTCTTCTCGGGGGAGAGGGGCGATCGCCCCCCCCCCTTTAATCCGCCCCTGCTCCAGTGGTCATATTAGCAAAAGGCATTTTTAATTTAATAAATCCAATGACCAAATTATATAGAGTGTATATGTTCTCTAGACGCCTGTTCATATATGCCTCATATATTCATATAGGCCTACTCTATTTGGTCATTTGATTTATTAAATTAATAATGACTTTTGACAATATGACTACTGGAGGTTCAATATGTTGACAATAGTTTGGCCCTGAGGATGGTCATATATGTGACTGAAACGTTGAATTGATAATTCATTAATAATAAATAAAAATAAATGCTTAAAATCTTACTAATATGCCGCTCAGTTAGTGTTTAAATTAGTTTGGTCGTGTTCACAAACTATTATCGAGGTATTAATATTTTGTAATTATAATTTCGATAATAAACAAGATATTGATTGGAAAGGGAATTTAATACACCGCATTTTCAGAATTTGAACCCCACTTTTTTAAATATTTTCAACAATAAATTCCCATTCTCCACCAAAAGTTCGTTATTTTATTTTAGTTTTTATTTGCTTTTTGACCCCACTTTTCCTTTTCTTCACATTTTAAGTCCATTTGTCATATATATTTACTCGATTGTATGTATTCCGACCTAGTAAGGAAATCTTCGCCTCCCTTTCAGGTATATATTAATGAATATTTCATATGTCACCATTTGATTGCATAATAAATTTTATATCCGATAATTTTTTAATAAAAATTACACTTGATTAATAAATTTAAACAATACTGTGAGTGTTGTTGTATCTCTGACTAGTTAAGTTCGAACCTAGGTATTTTGAATACTATCATCTTATTCAAATACCTAGTATGAGATCTCGAAAAATATTTAACAATAAATAATTTGTCGTATGTAGATTATTAATTTTTATATATCTAAGAAAAAGAAAATAATTTATTTTTAAAGCGAATAAATATCCTTTTTTGAAAACTTTTTTTATTGATTTGGACATTTTTTTGTTTTAATTTTACTTTTATATAACCTTAAGACCTTTTTTTTCAATTATCCTTTCATAAATTAAAGCCATTCATTTTATTTCGCTCTTATTTTACAAACTTTAAGGTTCTCTTATTTTATTTTAGTGGTCGCAATTTTTTGTCATCACTAATGGAAAAGTACACGTCTATATAGAGCGTTGTTATAATTTTCCGAAACAATTCCTTCTGAAGAGAAATTTGTCAGTAGAGTCCTTACGAGCTTTTCTTCTTAACAACCTCCTTAAGGGCGCTAGTTAACATCATTCATTCCCTCGCTGTTTATTCTTTATATCTCAAATGTTCCACCTCCTTTTTTTTGCTCATCGTGGCATAAAAAAATTGATGGAAAATCTTTTATGGGTATAAAAAAAAAAAAAATCTCTTTTCAATTTTGCGAACTATGTCACTTTCCGTCTTAACTCTTCGTTATCTATTCATGTCTTTTAGAAATCCTTTAATACTATTTTTTTTTTTTTATTTAAACACTCAATCAAGATTATGTTAAATATTTTATCTCATAATTTAAAAAAAGAATATTAAAAAAATAAAAACGGTGTTCATAGTGCACACTAGAGAAGTGAAACTTGTACGAAATAACATAAATAGATATATATAGTTCAATTAGGATAGGTAGATAGAAGAAGAAGACTTGCTCAGGGGCCCACATTTTGTGGGTACGTGGATGGCGACCACGAGCTACCCTAGCTGGGACTGGCAGTACTTCTTTTCTTTGCATGCCAGTCTCTTTCCTTCTATATTTTCAACAGGTGTCAGACCGTTATCATTGAAGTATATTACTTCTTTAACTTTTTTTATTACTCTTGCTCGCTAAGAATTAGAAATAAACGCTTCTTATTCGAAAAAGGATGTTAGGAAGTATTTCCATGAATTTTTTCAACTTTTTAATTAGAGGACAGGACCCTTATTATGGCGGATTCAGTAATGATTTTCTTAAAAAAAAAAATCTGGTGTGACTGATTGCACAGCACACAAGTTTTTCTTACCTTCGGTAATCGAAAGTTGTGTTCTGTGCTTTTCACACCAGATTTTTCCTGTCGATATATTTAGTTTCCGCCGGTATATTAGAATTCAAGATGTAAAATTTATTAGTATGGGAAAATATTTATATTTTGTTACCATGGCAACCATTTCTCCTATCCTTCAGTAAAAAAGTAAAGTTGTCCTGAGAAGATTTCAATGGCAAAATAAAGAATATACATTTTAAAGAGCATCTAAAAAATAATTGATTTTTGAATTTTAATCAAACTCGTTAGAGCGAATTTTGAGAAAATCGAAAAAAAAAACTGAAAAACTACATAAGTAAAGTTCTAGTACTTTTTGGCCGATTTTGATTAAAAGCTTATTTTCACGCCTCAGGGGGGTGCCTAATTTAAATATATCAATTCCTTCATGCTTAAATTAAACACACAGACAAACAGACGGGCAGACAGACAGACCATGTCACGAAAACCACTTTTTTGGATGCAAGGGACCTCAAAACGTGTATATTCATCAAAATCTCGGCATCGAATTTTCGATATGATCCAATAGGCTACTTTCTCTATATATATATTAACATATATACATATAGGTAAGAGAAAGTAAAATATATATAACTTTCACACCTATAAATAATGTTTATTAAGTAATAAAATATTCATTTTAAAATTAACAATGAAATATAATCGTATTTAGTTGCTTCAGCTAACAAAAGTAAAATTGTATTTAATTATACATAATACAAATAGTGAGATTAACAAAACATTAATTCATTTGTCTCATATGCCAAAAGCAATTGCGAATTGTTTATTTAATTTTCAAACTTGTTGCTAGACATGATATTTTATTTGTGACAATACTAGAGTTATATCTAGGGATATTAAGAAATAAATCATGAAAATTCATATCAAATTCAATGGAGAGATTAGAATCTAAAATTATTTAATACATCAGGATGCGAAACGAAACACTAACATGGATATTATTGATCGTGAAGCGAGCAATTTATTAGATTTATATAAAAAAAAAGTAGATTATCTAATTCTCCGAGAATGAAATTTGTTTCTCTAATTTTTTTTCCATAAGAGCAAGAATTTTTTTTTTGAACTTAGTATGTAGTAAATTAAGCTCTGAGATGTTCCCCAAAAATTGGATTTTTTTAAAATTAATAATTTAATAAAAAAAATAATATCATATACCAAAGTTTTTCTTTATTATTAGTTTATTAAACTCATTAGAACCTTAACTAACTGAATAAATCACTGATATGAACAAAATTGAATCCTTTATTATACATATAGAGTAATGAAAATAAAATATAAAAATTTTTTTTATTAAATTATTTTTTTTACAAAGGGCTCGAATAAATTTTTAATAGAATTAAAAAAAACTTTTTATTATAATATTAAAAAAAAAGTAAAAAGATCATCAACATTTGAAAGTTGATGATTTTTACTATTATCAAAGAAAATTGATAAAATTTTTACTTTCTCTTACCTCTATATATGTTAATATATATAGAGAGAAAGTATTGGATTCATATCAAAAATACAATGGCGAGATTTTGATGGATATACACGTTTTGAGGTCCCCTGAATCCAAAAAAGTGGTTTTCGCGACATGGTCTGTCTGTCTGTCTGTGTGTGTGTCTGTCTGTCTGTGAACAAAATATCTCAAGAACGAAAAGAGCTAGGAGGTGGAAATTTTATATTTAAGTTAGGCACCCCCATGGGACGTGAAACGAAGCTTTTGAACAAAATCGACCAAAGAGTATTAGTACTTTACTGATGCACTTTTTCAGTTTTTTTCAATTTTCTCAAAATTCGCTCCAACGATTTTGTTTAAAATTCAAAAATCAATTATTTTTTAGATTCTCTATAAAATATATATTCTCATTTTGTCATTGAAATCTTCTGAAGACCACTTTACTCTTGTACTCCATAGAAAAGATAGGAGAAATGGTTGCCATGGTAACAAAATATAAATATTTTCACATATAAATTTTACATCTTGAAAATCGAATGTAACGTACTGTCGGAAACTAAATACATGTCGACACAAAAATCTGGTGAGACAAGCACAGTACACAACTTTCGATTACCGAAGGTAAGAGAAAGTTGTGTGCTGTGCGACAGTCACACCAGAGTTTTTTTTAAATAGGTCTACCAGGTATATACCTTTAGAAAAAATAACATCTCCATTTTCTCAATTAATCATATATAAATTAATCCAAGAAAATTATCTGTTCCAATCTGAAAAGAGAGCTTCCATCTCTCTCGTTTTCAAGCCTGTTAGCTTGCCTTATTAAAATTTATCTCTGACGGCAAAAAGCTTGTTTGTTAAGATATACTTGCCGAAATAAAGAGTTGCCTTATTTGTAAGAAACGAAAGGATAAGAGAAAAAAAATAAAAGTAAAAAAGAAGAGGACATTCCGCCTTTATCACTGCCATGAGAGAGGAGAGAGAGAGAATTATAGTGCGATTTATAACTTTTTGCGGTTAAAACGTTATACGCAAAAAAAAAATCACCACAGGGTGTTTTTTTATCCTCGCTCAATACACTATTAAATCTATAAGCTTAGGTATCTAATTCAAGATCAGGCTGGAATTTAATATAGACTGTGGGTTATCTAAATCTTAAAAATTTAATATCTCAGGCCTAATCATGGTCATATATAAGAGTAAGTTCTCTCAAGAGTCCAAGTTTCTAAAGTATAAAGGCTTTTGTCCTTCTCAAGCAAATCCCTTAATTTATTTCTGTTCGGAGGTTCTCAATAGGATTTCTAAAATAAAATAAATTATCAAAAATTTTTTAATCATTCAGGATCATAGGATCAAAATATTGTCAAATTTGAGTTAAGATTTCTGCATTGTTCCTTTAGAGATAAACCGCTTTCATGATTTATTTAATGATTTTTTACTTTCTCCTACCTATACACTCACATTCACACAGTCTTTTCGACAACTTACGCCATTTAAGACTTTAAACGATATCCGTTATTGATTATTATACATATTGGGGTCCAGGCATTCTTATTTAAGCCATTTGGTATCCAAATGCCTTAAATAAAATCTTCGGACTGCCTGGGGTCCGAACCCGCGACGTTCGGTATAGAAGGTAGACACGCTACCAACTACTCCAAGCCCCGTGGGCTTTCTCATGTTTATAAAATATACATCTTGAATTCAAATGTACCGTACTGTTGGAAACTAAATATATGTCGAAACCAAAAATCTGGTGTGACAAGCTTACTAAAGATAAGAGAAAGCTGTGTGTGCTGTGCGCCCAGTCACACTTTTTTAATTTGGATTTATCGTATATCTACAATCTAAACAAACAAAAAATATCTAACTCTGGGTATGATTATCAGTGAACAACATATAGGCCTGATTTATTCATTTACTAGTACAAAAATTATTAATAAATACATGTGTTGACGTTGGGGTTGCAATTATATTTAAAAATGGCCAAAAAAAAAAACAACGATATTCAATCCTTTTAAAGTTTTAATGATCAATTACGTATATCTAAACCTAAATAATTGATTTTTTTCCCTCTCTTATTTTATTCATTAAAAAATGTTGTCAGAATTTGATAAAAACCAATAATTGATTTTTATAGATAGTCTATATTTCTAATTGAATTAACACCTGATCTTATTTCTCTTTATTATAATTCTTTTGAAAAATTAAAGTTTTTCCAAAGGGAAATTTTATTTATTTATTTATAATACTCACCAGGGTTGTTGACTTCACAGGGAAGAACTACGGTGTCCCCAATGACAATTCGGTATGTTTGTCCTTTTGTAAAGAAACTAGGTTGAACGGCTCCCTCTTCAACAGCATTCGCCTCTGCTAGGACGCCTATAAAAGAATAGAAAAGATTCATTCAATTAGAGAAAAATTTATCAACCTATCTTGATAATTTATGATTGCAATGATAGGCAACAAACTCTTAGTTAAAAAGAGTTACGCCTTTTTTATTCTGCCGAAAAGAAAAAAAATATTCTATTAAAAGTACAAAAAAGTTAATTATAAAAAAAAAATATTCTACATAGAATGTAAATTCAATTTATAATTTAAAATTTACCATCTTCCTTAATTGTTATCCACAAAAAATGGCGTTAATTTTTATATCTATCTAGTGATTGCGAATTGTGCTTTGAATGTTGAATAGGTTCTGATTCAGATTCCCCCCGTCTAGGTCATTGGTCAAGTTAATTCAATTGTAAATTCTAGACCGTTATTCATAGGGCATACTCAATATTCTATTGCAGCAAATGCATTCTCCACCGATCAGGAGGAAATCAAGTGAACACACAGAATTTCCCAGGGCGGAGAATTCTCAAGGATCCTCTTGATAGTACTTAAAAGAATTTCCCCAAAGGAAAGAAATAGGACTAGAAAAAAATCGAACTAGGAGTCGTTTTTTTAAATTAACAAATTAGAATTTAGATTCAATCAACTATATTGAAAGCATCATAAATTATTTAATTAAGGATTAATTACTTTAAATATTTCAAGCAGAATAAATACGGTATTCAAACAAGGAACGGAATAATCGATTAATTATTTAAGAATAGTAGCCCTATATATGGACGATGTTATGCATAAAGGAGCCAAGCGCAATTATAATCGAAATTGAGATAAGACCGCCATCTTGTAGGGAAAAAGAAGATCTACCTCTTCATCACAACATTATTATTCTGTGCCCTTTTTTCTTTTTGTATAAAACAAGAAAAAAGTCATTGTCATTGGTTTTGTTTACAATTGTGCAAATGAATTGCCCCTTACCTCAGATTAGGTTAATGGCGATTGGTTCCTTCTTGCATAACATCATGCATATGATATGATACAAGTTACTAATTGTAATTTGCATATTTGTAGATTTATAAAATCATTAAAGCAGCAAGTTTCTGGTCGTAGTACAGAGGTAGAGTACTCGCCTCATCCCGTCCTGTGGAAGAAGGTTCCCTCTCAGTGAAGCATTCTTCGAAAGAAGTAGGCTGCTGAGAGTCCCTCCTCAAACTAGCACATCCTCCGTAGCATAGAAGGGGTTTTATAAAAGGAACCAAGAAATAAGGATTAGTTCACTAGCTAGAAATGAAGGCAGGAGGAGGAGTTAGAGATAGGAAATAATGTAACTTCACAAGGTGTCTGTAGATGGCTACAGCCAGAGGCTTGTTGGGTTTGAGGTGTGTGTCTTCAAGCGCCTTAGTACCTCGGGTAAATAAACGGGGATCTCGATAGGAATTTCAAACAATAATACCCACCGTGAGAAAGAGTTACCCGAGCTAGCATCTCTTTATGCCATTTTTTTCTTATTTCCTCCAGCTACATATTACTTTTGATTAATATTATATTTATGGGAATTTATTTAAAATTTTAAAACCCAAAGAATTATCATTAATCACTCATAAAGAGAGTGGGAAGGATCAAAATAGACAAATAAGATCCAAGAGAGAATGCTCGAGTATATGTGTCTAGAAGAAAGGGTGGCGAGGACAGATCCCATAGGAATTAGAATTTCGCCTAATAAATTCAAGGTTCGCCGATCGAGCCCTGAATGACTTAGGTCTGTTGGTTTTCGCGTGTATTTGCTCACTAAAGCGTTTTGGGTAAACAGAGAGAACTAGATATAATCTTATTATCTCTTGCCTGTTGTGAAGGGAAGAAGAAATGTCTAACATTATTCAAAAAAAGGAATATACTAAAGAAATAAGAAAGTGTTCAATTTCATTGAAATAGCTATAAATTCCAACGACTCTTCATAGAAAGTTTTTTAATTGATTAAACATTGAATTATGACAGTGAGAGGACCAATATGAATTTCCTTTCTTCTTTTGTTTGTCATCAAAGTTACTAACTTTTTTTTTTTTTTTTTACTTTTTGTCACTCATTGATTTTCATTTCATTGTCTCTCATTAAAGATCAATAGTTTCAAGAAAGGATTAAAAATCCCATCTTATACTCTCTATCTTATTAAAGAAAGTTGGAAAGTTTGTTTCCTAGTTCTGATCTAAATCAAACAATGTTGAAAGTTAGAATATCAAATAGCAGAAAAAACTTTTTGAGAAAAGTAAAAAAAAAAAAAAAAAAAAAAAATTAGAAGCACTTTGGAGAAAAAACAACGGATTAAAAAAAATACTATGACTGTTAAGAATAATTGTCAATGTTTAAAACTAGAATTTCTGCCCCCTTTTTTTTTTACTTTCTCTTACCTCTATATATGTTAATACGACACGAAACTTTTGATCAAAATCGACCAAAGAGTACTAGTAGCCTACTTTTCTGATGCACTTTTTCAATTTTTTTCGATTTTCTCAAAATTCGCTTCAACGGTTTTGATTAAAATTCAAAAATCAATTATTTTTTAGATGTTCTTTAAAATGTATATTCTCATTTCGCCATTGAAAAATTAAATTCTGAAGACCACTTTACTCTTGTACTTCATAGAGGAGATAGGACAAATGGTTGCCATGGTAACAAAATATAAATATTTTCCCATACTTATAAATTTTACATCTTGAAAATCGAATATACTCTACTGTCGGAAACTAAATACATGTCGACACAAAATATCTGGTGTGACTGGTCGCACAGCACACAACTTTCTCTTATCTTCGGTAATCGATAGTTGTTTTCTCTGCTTGTCACACCAGATTTTGTGTCGACATGTATTTAGTTTCCGACACTTGGGTACATTCGATTTTCAAGATGTAATATTTATAAGTATGGGAAAATATTTATATTTTGTTAACATGGCAACCATTTGTCCTATCTCCTCTATGAAGTACAAGAGTAAAGTGGTCTTCAGAAGATTTCAATGGCAAAATGAGTTGTATGCTGCGCGACCAGTCACACCATATTTTTTAAATTAAGTTTACATTCTTTTTATTTAAACTAATGAGCAGTTCGTCTAAAATTTTGTTCGGCATCTGAGGCCTTTTAGAAGCCGTCCCTATTTATTTCAATTGATTGGTATCCAATTTCGAATGAATTTTTCATCTGGGACGGGATGCGAACCCTCGATCTTTAGCACCAGAAGCTCCTCAATATAAAAAGCATTTAGGACATATCTTCATATTTTTCTTTTTCCTTTTATTTATTTAGCTCTTGGCCTCATATTTGGTCATGAGTACATCCTCATAAAACCAAATTATTATTAGCTTGTGAATTTTTTTTTCGTCTATTCCATCTTCGTCTTGAAGATGTTCGCGAACGGCGGTCTAAACGTCAACAAAATTTGACTTCTGACTGCACTCCATTTCATTCCCTCTTTCTTCATATTAAATCAAGTCATCAACAGCCAATATTGGATTTATTTGAGATATAAATATTAGGCCTGGTCGATTAAGCGTCCGAGGGCCTCCGGCGCATGCGCATTAAGGAAAAGCGTATTGCTTTTCGTTACTGCGCATGTGTTCTTCCTCACTACGCATGCGCCGGACGTCCTCGGACGCTTAATCTAACAGACGTATTTATTGAAAAAACCAACATGGCATATCGAAAGACTTATTTACAATAGAGTTTGTTTGTATGATAAGCTCTCCGTAACTTCATCTTCTATTATTAATTATGATAACAAATACCAGTTATTCGTATCCTGACAGAGGGTATTCAATAATCTTGCGTCGACTCCTCAATAATATCCCTATCAAAGACTAAATTTGTTTTTATTTTCTTTGCTAGTTTTTTTTACCTTTATATGAATCCTAAATTGATTCCTCACACCTATATATTTAAAATGTCATAGGAAACATTTTTAATTAAAAATTTCACATACTTTTTGATGAGAAAAATCAATAATTAAAAGAAAAATTATCTTGATCAAACTCGTTAGATAGATAAGTATTATTAATGAAAATTTTATCTTTTGACATATGATAGACTAACATTTTTTTTTTTTTTTTTTTGTTAAAAAATTCAATTATGATTAATGCCGGCATGTATCTTCTGTTAAGTAACTCAATATATGTTAAGTTCTACTTTAACATTTCTTTGTCCATAAGAAATTATTGGCATTTTATTTGATTCCAAAGTGAAAAAATTTGATAGCTTTTATTAATGGAAATTGATTTTTGTCAAATTTATTATCATATAAGTATTATTAAAAAATTATATTATAATAAAATTTATTTTTTTCTTTCTATCATTTTTTTTTTTTTTTTTGTCAAATCAAAATGTCACTGTCACTCTCTTATTCTCACACGATGAAATATGGATGTCAAATCGAAAGCCGATGGCGAGATATTTCGATATTGTTACACTCGGGTCCCCCTTCTCTGCCCCCTAACCAACCCCCAGAAGTCCTATTACAACCCCCGATCGGAAAAGGAAAAGACAGGGGGACCGAATAGGGGCAGAATCCCCCTCTCAACTCGTGGGGGACGGGAATTTCGATTGGGTTGACGAGGGGTTAATCAGCCAGAAAGCGTTCTATTTCACCCCCTGGTAGCCATTGTCTTGTTTTCACAGCTGTTTGTTCAAATTTTTTTTTTCATCTGGGTTTTTATTTTATCTTCCGTTGATCAAACATGCGTTGAAATAAAATAATAAGTAAAAACGGAGGTGCGTGAACCCATTTTTTTTTTTTATTTTCAGGATGAGGGGGAGTTTTCGGTCACTAGTCGAAGTTTTAAATCATTGTTTTGATTTAATTCTGTTTCGACCTTTGTGCCATCACTTGGGTCTAATCCGATTGGAGTTGAAAAAAAAAATCCGGTCAATCAATATAGCGATAATTTCAATTCTCTTTATTTACCTCAGCATACACAAACTCGGGGAATTTAGTCAATTGTAATTAATTTAATTTTTTTTGTTCTCTAATTGAAGAACAGCGTCATATTCCATACATTCATTAAATTCTTCTCTTAAATTTTATTTTTAGGGTTTTTCGTTTAGTAATTAAGCGGTATGTTTGTTTAGAGTGAAAAAAAAAAAAATTGTAAATATTACAAACATATATGAATAAACATTTTTTTTAAATTCTTAAAAGGACATGGTGGGATTAAAGTAAAAGTACTCCCTTATTGAAAATTATTAATAGTCTAATAATGTATTCTCTGTAATTAAGGCTTTTAGAGTATTTGAATTCACATTTTGATTCATTTATAATATAATAGGTTTTTAATAATTCGAAAAAAAAAACAATGGATTTTTCAAAGCCTTTAAATAAACAAGTGTAGAAGTATACTATCTGTATCAGCCAAAAGTATCCATTGGTTAGAGATCTGACTCAGCCCTTCCTAGAGAGCTTAGATACGTGATTAGAGAGATGATATTAATTTATTTTTTAAATGTTTTTTCATAAGATTGATTAATTAATTAAGGCGTTTGAACAATTTTGTCTGTATGAGCAAATATACATGAATCTGTGTGTTGGTTGCATAGCTTCGGTAATCGAAAGTTGTGTTCTGTGCTTGTCACACCAGAATTTTTGTGTCGACATGTATTTAGTTTCCGACAGTACAATTGAATTCAAGATGTAAAATTTATATGGGAAAATATTTATATTTTGTTATCATGGCAACCATTTCGCCTATCTTTTCTATGGAGTACAAGAGTAAAGTGGTCTTCAGAAGATTTCAATGACAAAATGAGAATATACATTTTAAAAAGAATCTAAAAAATAATTGATTTTTGAATTAAAAAAAAAATCGTTGGAGCAAATTTAGAGAAAATCGAAAAAACGAAAAAGTGCATCAGTAAAGTACTAGTACTCTTTGGTCTATTTTGTTCAAAAGCTTCGTGTCACGTCCCATGGGGGTGCCTAACTTAAATATAAAATTTCAACCTCCTAGCTCTTCCGTTCTTGAGATATTTTGTTCACAGACACACACACAGACAGACCATTTCGCAAAAACCACTTTTTTGGATTCAAGGGACCTCAAAACGTATATATCCATCAAAATCTCGACATCGAATTTTTGACATGAATCCAATACTTTCTCTCTCTATATATTAACATATATAGAGGTAAGAGAAAGTAAAAATCTGATGTCAATTACAACTTTCTAAAGAAAATTGTGTTGAGTTGAGATACCGGAATTTTGTTCACTAACAGATAGACCAACTCAGGGACTCTCAAAACGTGTATTTCCATTAAAATCTCGACATCGAATTTTAATAAAAAATTATATTGATAGCCTCTATCCTTTAGCTCAGATTCCCGGTTTATTTTTCCTCTTAAGTGATGATAAATTTCATCAATTTAAATCATATTGGTTATCAATTAACTGATACTCAGAGTTATCGTGTAAATTAGATAATTTCTAGTCCCAAAATAATAATAATATTATCTGATTAAGCATTGAAAGATCCCTATTTTTACAGGATAATTAATTCATATCAGAAATTGATTTCTTAAAACAAAATTTAATTTAGTTTTTTCCCTTTAATATTAAATTTTTCAAAAAAATCCAATTGCATTGATTAATGTTCATGTAATTTATACAAAATTCCTGATGTGATAAATGGGCCCATTAAGTAAAGAATTGATTTCAAAAGTTATTAAACTTTCTAATTACACCTCAAAGCAAGTTAATTTCATAATTTACATACTTATCTGGAATTATTCATTTAAGAAACATTTGAAAAACTATTACGGAAAGTTACCTAGTTAAGAGAATAATTTCCAAATGGGACTTGAAGACTCCATTTGGGCTTTATCTTGGCTGGGACACAACGTGGTTTTACCCATTTACCCACTAGTCTTATTATTTCTCCGATCCACTTTATTTGAAAGTTATAATAAATGCCTATTCAGGACTTTGAAGTTGCTTTTATTTCGTCTTTAACAATTTATAACAAGAATTAAATTTCTTTTTAAAATAATTGTTATGTAATAAAAAAAAAAGAATGGATGTTTTCTCAAAAAATAAAAATAAAATAATAACAGGATTAAGACCGCCCTCGGGGCATGGCGTAGAGGTTAGCGTGCTACCTCGTATACCAAACGTCGCGGGTTCGGACCCCAGGCAGTCCGATGATTTTATTTAAGCCATTTGGATACCAAATGGCTTAAATAAGAATGCCTGGACCCACAATATATATATATTAATTACAACGGTTATCGTCAAAAGTCTTATATGCACTGTAAAAAAATATGAATTTTCAATCATTTTCCATATACTTTCGTGGTTTAATTTTAATAGACCAAGGATATGAAATAAAATTAATATAAAAGTTTATGAACAAATTGCCAACTTTTAAACTTATCTTTTCTTTGTGTGCCGCCAAATTTTGAAATCGTTAAAAGTGCACCGCGACAAGTTGAGAATCACTGGTCTAAACGTTCTCAAATAACTCGACTACCTCAAGGAATTTTTATTAATATTATTTTATAATTATTTTAAGGAAACTTGAAATTATTCTTTTAAAATTTATTTCACAAATCTAAATTTATTAAATTTTGGTTTGAAATTCGCGCTCTAAATAAACTATTTAAATATTTATGAAGTATATTAAAATCATACTAATTAAATAATTTTTATAAAGTAATTCAACTAAATAGCTATAAAAATTAAAATTAAAATTAACAATTTCACCAAAATAATTAATTTTAAAATATACAAGAAATTGGTTAGGTTGGCACCAAATTGAACTTTCTCATATAAATTCATAAACAGTTTATGAAACAGAATTACTATACTTGTATAGGAAGTTTTTTGGAAGTTTTTTTACAGTGTGGCCTAAGTTGCCGAAAAGACTGTGTGAATGTGTGTGTGAATGTGAGTGTGAATGGAAAAAGTGTGAATGTTTTTAAAAAAAAAAAAAAGGATTAAGACCTCATTGCGTCCCGCCAAATTTGGGCTGCGCAACTAGTTTCCTATTATAATTTTGATGAATATTTCTAGGCCGCTGAATAGATTAGTTTAGCTTACACCAGGGTAGTTAAATATTTATATATAAAGGCCAGGGAGAGAATCATTAATATTCTGACCTTTCAACACAGCAAATCCTTGGAGGGTCAGGTTCACCACCATCATAAAATAAAAGATGGCCCAAAATTTTTAATATTATATATATATGTAGGCTTAATCTGGATTATTTTGCAAATATTTCTTGATGGGGGCATGGAACAAAGAGCGATGGTTTCTGCTATTAATGTTATCTTCCATTTTGTTAATAACTAATCCGTAATATCGCAATTCTGGGAAATCATCTTTTAGAGATCAACGTTTAACTTCGCATTATAATTATTTACTTAAAGTCAAGAGATAATAATTTATTTACTTTAATGAAAAGAAGGATAAAAATTAGAAATCTACATTCATTTCTAAGATTTTTTGCGAATATTTTCAAAAGAATTAGGAAAATGGGGAATTTTTAAATTCATATAATCTAACTTT
This sequence comes from Euborellia annulipes, assembly GCA_023213315.1. NCBI lineage: Eukaryota > Metazoa > Arthropoda > Insecta > Dermaptera > Anisolabididae > Euborellia > Euborellia annulipes. The sequence goes on from JAKCPI010010856.1 coordinate 36,845, forward strand.
CATAACTATATTTTCAAATTTTATTACTTTTCCTTACCTATATATTAGTGGTTCAAAGCAAAAGTGGACCAAGTCCAAAAGTAAACAATTTTCTTATTTTTCCCTTTTTGGATAGTAAATTATTGTTGTTATTCGGTGTAATAATGAACCATGTCTGAATTCCAATACTAATCCTCCAGAGTGCAGCAGTTCCTTAATGCGAAAAAAAAATCTAAAAATCTGAATCGTGCTTGATAAAGTATAATTTAAGTTCTTAATGATTACTGAGATGTATAATAAATAAATGTATATTTTAAGAGGAATTAAATAATACCAAAATACCAAAACCGTGTCTCTTAAAAAAAAAAGTAAAAATTAACATAAATTTACTTTTCATTTCCAATCCATTTTAAATTTTCGGCTTGTAAAATAATATTTGATTTTTTTTTTACTTTTTTATTTAACACTGTTTATTTGGATTATTTCACCTGAGGGTGGAAATAATTTTTCTCTTTTTACAATATTTTTTTTTTTAAATAAAATGTTCATATTAAAATCTCCCTCATTGAAGTAATATAAATTTTAAATTAACAAATAATTTACATTCTAGCTGCTGGGTGTATGCATAAAGTGATTTTTATTGAAACCAATTCCATTTTCATTCATCCCTGCCGATGGTTCGAATTTCAGTTTCGAATGCAAACGAACCTCCGGTATGCCCCTCTCCCTAACCATATATTCCTACTGCAATTGGGTTGTTGTCTCTTCTATCTTTTAATATAATACAGTAGTTTAAATCACCTAAAATATTGGAATTATTAATTTCTTGGTGTTCGTTGACTACGTCAGTTATTCCTTTACTTGGAAGACGCTTTTGCTGATTTTAAAATAAATTTCTTCTTAATGGTCTCCCAGATAGTGAAAAAGATAGGCCTATATTTGAGTGAGGTGGATAGTAAGGACCAATAGGCTATGCGAGTCAAGGTTATCTAACGTTGACTCGTAGAGCCTGTTGGTCCTTATTAAATGGCAATAAATATTTACACAATTGTGCCATTCGACATTTCGAGGAATTTTGTTAACACCCTTCAGCCCTGAGGATGGTCGTATGTCTGACCGAAACGTCGACTTGAAGTGATTAATAAACGTAGCTGCAATCGCTCTTTTCTTTCTTCCAAGAGAAAAAGATCTAAAAAAATATGAACGTCTGACAGTTAAGCAACCAGAGATGTTCCTTACTGAAGGCCCCGCCTCTGCTATTCAATCCACGCCTCTCATTTTCTTAACCAATTCTCTCCAAGCAAGTGGGTTTGGCTTGTGTTCACTTTTTACTTTCTCTTACCGATACATATACCTGGAGCGTGAAAATAAGCTTTTAATCAAAATCGGCCAAAGAGTACGGGACCAGCTACTTTTAGATGCCAAACTCGTTTTTAAACTGATGCCAGAAATGTGAAAGAGTGTAGATGGCGCAAAAATTTGTGTCTAACTTCATAGAAATGACTTTAGATGGCTCTGACTTCGTTGTATATAAAATGCACGTAACGGTACTTTATAATAATAATAATAATAATAATAATAATAATCCTTTCCCTTTATTCCTCCAGAAGAGTTTGCTCAAAGACCTTCATCACAGCGTGAGCCATATTGATGACAGGTTCAAGAGCTACATTTGTAACAATATTTTCAAATTATAATCTACAGAATACATTTTCTTTCTTTTAATCACACTCGACATATCCAGAATGACCAGGTTCTCGGCAATGATGACCAGAGAGAACAACAATTCAAACACATACAAAAATGACCGGAGTCAATATCACATAGTTATCATAGAGAAAAAATAAATAAACAAAACAAATGACCAGAATAAACATCACATAATTATCACAGAAAGAAGAAAGAAAGAAAATAAATGACTAGAAGAAAATAAATGACTAGAGAAAATAAATGACTAGAGGTTAGTTCCTTTGAGTTGGAGCAAGTGCACAATACTTGAAAACTACTGCAAAATAAATAGTCGAAACGTTGTACAGTATTTATATTTTTAATAAATAATTAATAGCAAAATGTGATCTATAATAATAAATAAATATTTTTAATTATTAAAAATCTGGTGTGACTGGCGCACAGCACACAACTTTCTCTTACCTTCGGTAATCGAAAGTTTTGTACTGTGCTTGTCACACCAGATTTTTTGTGTCGACATGTATTTAGTTTCCGACAGTACTGTACAATTCGATTTTCAAGATGTCAAATTTATAAGTATGGGAAAATATTTATATTTTGATACCATGGCAACCATTTCTCCTATCTTTTCTATGGAGTACAAGAGTAAAGTGGTCTTCAGAAAATTTCAATCACAAAATGAGAATATACATTTTATAGAGAATCTAAAAAATAATTGATTTTTGAATTTTAAAAAAAATCGTTGGAGCAAATTTTGAGAAAATCGAAAAAAAACTGAAAAAGTGAATCAGTAAAGTAGCTTTTGGTCGATTTTGTTCAAAAGCTTCGTGTCACGTCCCATGGGGGTGCCTAACTTAAATATACAATTTCAACCTCCTAGCTCTTTTCGTTATTGAGATATTTTGTTCACAGACACACACACAGACACACAGACAGACAGACCATGTCGCGAAAACCACTTTTTTGGATTCAGGGGACCTCAAAACGTCGACCATCAAAATCTCGACATCGAATTTTTGACATGAATCCAATACTTTCTCTCTATATATATATATTACATATATACATAGGTAAGAGAAAGTAAAAACTCCCATAATAATAATAATACAAAAGCTTTACTAAACAGATTCTAAAATTGAAATATGCGATAATGAGAGAGCTGGAAAGATGGAAACCAGTCTCGTCAGGGACTGATTTTTGGGGAATTAGGGAGGTGAAGGGCCTCTCACTCCCAAAATTGGAATCGGGTTGATGGCTCTCGAGCTAGATACCGGTACTTGGGGTTGGTGCGTGCCTCTGTGCACGATGCACCAGGGGTAACTAAACGGGGAATGTTTTTTTTGTAGGCTATTGAGGGTTTTTATGCCATAATTTAGGCTTTTCCCTCAAATAAAAAAAAAAAAAAAAAAAAAAAATAATAATAATAATGCGATAATTAGAATCGTGCAATTTCTCTAGATTTAGAAGAAATATTTTTATTTTCAATGTCATCGATTGAAGAGCTGAATAAAAAAAAAATATATTCTCTTGAATTAAAAACTCTATTATAATAAAAATGTTTAAACTCTGCATTAGACATATTTGAGATTCTAAAGAAATGTAATTACAATGAAGACATCTCAAAGGACAAAAAAAAAAAAGTTATTTTTTTTTTAACTCATCCAAACCATTGTGAGATAAGGAGAAATTGATTTCTTGCGAATCAATTTTCATTTCTATCTATTCCAGACTTTTTAAAAAAAGTTTTCTCATAATAATATACCTTCTATAATACAAAGAGGAGTGTTTTGCAATAAGAAATAAAGATTTTTTTGAAGATGATGGTTATATAATAAAAGCCTAGAGGTACTTTATTTTATTTTAAAAATACTTAACTATTGTATATATAAAAAAAAGATGAATTAATTCTAATCATTCAGGGTTGAAATATAATTTTCAAATTTCCTCTCCGATAAATCAAAAACCACCCCTATGAGACATTCGTCCCTCTTAATAGGATACACAACTCTAATGTTGTATAAAAAATTCTTTTCAATTAATGAATTTAGCGAAAGTAATTTAATTATATATATTTGAAAGCACAACGGATAGCGATTTTATTTCGCGTGTTATCTCGAAAACATTATAACATTTCGTTACGAAAATGATTTCCAAGTGACAGGACAAAGATTCGCCTCAGCTGTTTGAATCAATGGCGAAATATTATTAATTAAAACGTTAAGCTTAGGAGGATGAAGGGCTTGAAGATATTAATAATTATAAACAGAATGTGATCCCTTGGGGTTGCTTGAGACCCTAAGGGCATCTGAAAGATCAGGACAATTTTCAATTGGAATGAGTCAATTTTGGTCAATAATCAGATCAAAATCAGCAATGTATAATTTAATATTTAAAGGGAGCGGCCTATGAAATGAATAGAGTTCTACAATCAGGGAATCTATTGTTAAATTTCATATTGTTTAATCAAGTCCAAAATTCCACTATTGAAAATTCTAATTAACTGGTAGAAATTTTTACCTATTTCTCTTTATAAATCCAATAATAATCGGTTAATTACTAAAGATTATGTGAGTTTATTATCAAGTTTATATACCCATTTAAGCTTATAGTAAATATTCTCTATATGCTTGTTAAAATATAATAAAAGCTGAAATTTATAATTGAAGGAAGATAATGCAGTATTTTTACTTTCTCTTACCCTATATATGAAATATTATATATAGATAGAAAGTATTGCGATCATGTCAAAAATTCGATGTCGTGCTTTTGATGGATATACATGTTTTGAGGTCCCCTGAGTCCAAAAAAGTGGGTCTCGCAAATTGGTCTGTGTGTGTGGACATTTTTGACCATGAAGGAAATGAGCTAGGAGGTTGAAATTTTATATTTAAGTTAGGCTCCTTCCGAACTCGTGTAAATAAGCTTTTATACAAAATCGGCCAAAAAGTAATAGTACTTTACTGTTGTACTTTTTCAGTTTTTTTTTGATTTTCTCAAAATTCGCTCCAAGGATTTTTTTTTAAATTCAAAAATCAACTATTTTTTAGATGCCTTTTAAAAAGTATATCAGTGAAATTTTTCGTGAAAATCCTTTGAAATACACTTTACTGATATGGAAGCATTCGTAGCTCAGCGCCATCTATTAACTAAAGTGTTAAGAGCAACTAAATATATCTCGACACAAAAAATGTGCCTACCTCCTATACCAAAAGTCGCGGGTTCGGACCCAGGCAGTCCGATAATTTTATTTAAGCCATTTGGATACCAGATGGCTTAAATAGAAATGCCTGAACCCCAATTTGATATATTAATTACAACGGTTATCGTCAAAGTCTTAAATGGCCTAAGTTGCCGAAAAGACTGTGTGAATGTGAGAGTGAATGAGACACAAAAAATCTTGTGGGACCAGTCTGTGCGCCAGTCACACCAGATTTTTATATTTGAATTTACTATTTTCTCTATTTCAAGAATGTTGTTAGAATATTTAATATAATATTGCAGGGGTGACCAACCTGCGGCTCTCAAGCCACATGCGGCTCTTTGAAGGATTATTTGTGGCTCTCGATAACTGTTACTGAGAAGTGCTGTCACCAATTATTGACCAAATTTTAAAGAATTATCAAGAGAACTAAAATAAATGTGTTTTATTCTTCACACTTTTTTTCCCATTCACACAGTTTTTTCGGCAACTTAGGCCATATGGGACTTTATATGATAACCGTTATTATGAATAATATATATATATTGGGGTCCAGGCATTTTTATTTAAGCGATTTGGTATCCAAATGTAAACAAAATTTTTATACTTAACTCTGGTGCAAATGGGCATTAGTGACCCACGAGCTAGTATTAAAAAAATATGAACAAAATTTGACCCACTCCTCAAAAAGGTTCGCCATTCCTATATAGCTTCTAAACCTTGAATAGTCGTAAGTAGGCTATTACTATTTCCAACAGGATTGATAAGACCGTACTTCGTGCCTTGGAGCATTATAGCTAATAATATGTTTTCATAATTATCTGTATTGTGTCGAGAAGTTTCGTAGCTAGGATTGTTTGGTGACGGAATGAATAATTTTGTCACTTTAAAATTTCATCGTTTTTAATTTCTTTTTATTCTAGAAAACATTAAGGAATTTTGGAGATTTTAAAATCCTACCTTAATAGAAAATTCTTCAACACTAATTAATTATTGAAAAGCTCTTTCTACTACTTGGCTTCCCTTTCTTATGACTGCCAATTAATTTCAATAAATATGGAGTCTATAGATACCTTAAAACAACCTTAATAATTAATAAATAAAATTGAATTTTTGTTGCTTGTTCTCATTAATTAAAAAATCAGAAAAATTTTAATATGAATGTAGATTTCGATTGAATCCCTTCGTCTCGCTTGATATAATACATGCGGCTAATTAAATTCTTCCACCCCACACTAATTGTTATTAAACCCTTTTATTTTATTTATGAGCTCCCTACGCAGGCTCGGGCATGTTGCTGAGAGCGAGGATGCATTTATTAATACCGAGACGAAAGTCATATATAAATAACAAAGTAAAGGGGGGATGAAAAGCAGTTGGGGTTGTATATGATATGTTTGGCTGGATTAACTCAGGGGATTAACACCCCATTGTATCGGGAAAGAATCGGGTCGGAATTAATCACGTGTCAAATGTAGCAAGGAAAGGGAGGGGAAAAGGAAAAATGGTCAAGAAGGGATTATTTAGAGCAAAGAGATTTTTTTTTAAAGACTTACTAAAATATATATAGAGAGAGAATTTTAAATATTTTTTTTTTTTTTTTTTTAATCTCAAAGGCGGAACTAATTAGGCTTCTTTTTGTTTCAGATTTACAAAAGGGAAAGATGAAAAGCCTCTGAAGGAGGTGAGTTTTTTAGATCATTTTAATTAACAATTTTTATTATTATTATTATTATTTTTTTGTAGTTCACCTGGAGTCAAGTAGAGCAAGCATTCTTTAATTAAGAATTCAAAATTATTTATTTATTCAGATTTTTAAATAATATTAATCTTATGATTCTTTAAATTCAAACGCATTCTGTATGAACAATTTATTAAATTTTACTTTCTCTTTTGGTTTCATGTCAAAAATTCGATATATAGATTTTTTTTTTAATTTTCTCATCTCTCAACAGAGAGACGGAGGAGACATTGGCGATGTTTGAAAATAAGTTTTTATTCAAAATCTGCCAAAAAGTACTAGAAATTTACTAATGTTCTTTTTCAGTATTTTTTAATTGTCTCGATTTTCTTTTATTCAATTCTGAGACGAAGTTTTTTACCTTTATTTTAACTGCCACAGCTACACTCGTCGGCACAGGATTTAGGTGTGTTGGTTAATTTAAAAAATCTTTAATTATTTTTTAAATATACGTTAATTTTTTTTTTTTTTTCAGGTCAAACGTGTGCATCAACGTTTTCGAATTCCATCTTCAGGACCTGATTCAATTTAACAGAATTTTCTGGGTTTTTATTATTATCCAATAGGTTTATATTGTTTATATTATTTATTATACATAGGTTCTTTTGCGTTCATTTGCATAAGCAAATTATTTTTGAAATATATTTATATATACGATTACAATTCATATATATATATATATATTTTATGTTTAAATGTGTTTTAAATCTTCTTAATTCTATGCACTTACCTATTGTCTCGATTTTGATTAAAATTTAAAAATCAATTATTTTTTAGATGCTCTTTAAAATGTATGTTCTCATTTTGCTCTCAAAATTGTTTGAAGCACACTTTCTTCTTGTACTTCATAGGAAAGATAAGAGAAATGTTTGCCATGGTAACAAAATATAAATATTTTCTCATATTTATAAATTTTACATCTTGAATTCTAATTATATCGACTCAAAAAATTTGGCGTGACAAGCAAGACTTGTATTTACTGACTGGAGTTCTAACCGAAACCGAATTGAGGGGGGTCACACACTAAAACCTGACTGGAGTGACGTAATCTTACTTTTCTGTTATTTGGTCAAGTCAAGTCAGGTTCCGGTGTGATCGCACCTCAAAACTTTCTCTTACCTTTGGTACGACCAATCACACCCAACTTTTTGGATATATTGAATATAATTCGTCAACACAATTTTATCTCGTTTATGTAATAATAATCAGGAACTTGTCTACTTATCTAATTAGAGTTGGGCTCTGAAGAGAAGAGAGGCATGGAATAGTCTAGCCTAGCTCTAGGGTGGTTGGTTAGAGGAATGATTGAAGGGCACCCTTTGACATTCTCAGTTTATATAACTAATTTCTGGAATTTGAAATCAGCTTGGCTGAATATATTTTGATCAATAAAAGGAGATAATATCAGCTTCTATCGAAAGAACATCCAAAACGCGGCTTTAAATAAATAATACCTAAGAACTGATGATGGTATTATTTAATTAAAGTCGAAACGTTTTCTTTTTATTGGGATTTTCATACGATAGAAACTGACATCTCCTTTTATTGATCTAACCGTTAAACATCCACTTCTCTCATCGACATCGTTGAATATATTTCGTTTTTGACAGTTAATGTAGTGTTTTTTATACTCTAAGGGGCTCACATCTTGTGAGTACGTGAATGGCGACTATGAGTTACATGAGCTAAGGGTAGATTTTTTTTTCTTATGCCATTCTCCTCTATCCCCTAAGCAAGTGTCAGGCTGTGTAGGCTTGCTTCTTCTCTAGGTAGTCTCTGAATCTACTCTGAAATAGTTATTTAATGCAATAATTTTTTTTAGTTAAAATACTTATAAAATTCGGAATATTTGATTATTTGGAGGCCATTTGGACCCTGTTATGCATTAGTGTGTCAAGAGCCAAAAAAAAATTAAAAAATTGAGTTAAGCACGGAATATTGTTTCAAATGCTATAATTAATAGAATTTTTAATGAAATATGTCCTAAAAAATGTATATTGTAACTTTCACAATTGACAAAAAAGATGATATATAATCCAATGAAAACAAAAGACTAATGTTAACTTTCTCAAAACTAGGTAGCTGGCGCATGACACACTAATGCATAACAGGGTCCATTTAAGCTTATACAAATCAACCACGCATACCTATTTCTATTTGAAGTTGTTTATATTGAATAGAGATAAGTAGAAAAAAGCCAATTTTTATTTCATTTGTTTTCCAAAGGACCCCCCCCTTGGACAGAAAAAATTTTAATATTATGATTTTAATCATACATTTATTAATACTAATTTGAATCTGGATTATAAATCATTTCTCCAATACGCCCTCTTTGAATGCGCCAATGCCTCTCTCCCCTCATTTACTCCAAAAATTTCAGCCCCTCTCCACTTAACAAACTCTGCCCTCCACCGTATTGAAAAAAGTATATTTAAATAGGCCTACTATTATTTATAGTCCCAAAATATTTAATACGTAAGATTTATTTGAACGAGTTAATAAAAAACTCATTGGCATTAATCATGTTGGGATTATTTGTTTGATGGATGGAAATCGGAGACAGGTGATTGAATCGACATAAAAAATTATTATAATTTTCATTTTAATGGTATTCTAATGTTGGATTATTAGACTTGTTAAATTAATGTCAACTTATTTCCTCTATCGAATTTAACTTTTATTTCAATGGAATTTATTTAAAAATAATATATGGTAGTATTAGATATTCGAGTATTATTTTTTTAAATATATTCTACTTGTAATATAACTTCATATTCCCGAGGTAATTTTATTCGAAAGTTAAATTTGCTAGAAGGGAAAGTGGGGCAAAACTGACCGGGTGGGTCAAACCGACCCGTCCGGTCGGTTTTGCCCCAACAGCTTTGTTACTGTGTCTTGTTAATAAATAGAAATCCAATTAAAAATTGGATGCAAGATATAAGCAATAGGCCTAATAAAGAAATATTGGAAATTTCCTTTTTTTCAGTACGTATCTTTATTAACCGATGACTACAAATTTTCGCAATCTCTTTTTATTTTTGGCCTCAATGGCCTTAATAGGTCTATAAATAATAAAGGTCCCGAGAAAAAAATAAATTATTTCTTTATTACTTCATATAATATATAATGGTGTGTCAAAGACCAAACATCGAGTTTTGAGAAAATCAACAATAAAGTTTTTTGTTTACATTGGATTATATATAATTTTTTCTTTGTCAATTGTGCAAGTAACATTAAATATAAATTTTTTTAGGACATATTTCATAAAAAATACTATTAATTATAGCATTTGAAACAATATTCCGTGGTTAACTCAATTTGGAATTTTTTGGTCTTTGACACACCATTGCATAACGGGGTCTATATGTCCTTGCATTCAACTTATACAGTACAAAATGTCTTCTAGTATTCCTTGAACTGTTTCTCAGGAGAAATCTTGAACCCTGTAGTCTTTTAGCCCAAAGGCTAACTGGATTAAATAAAAAAAATTGTAGTGAGAAAATATTTTGTTGTTAGATACGTTTTTTGTTACTTTTGTTTTCAAGTCTTAATAATTATGGAATTAGTCGACAAGTTTGTTAGGGTTATCTTACGTAAAATACACTAAAAGATCATTGTGAAATTTAATAATTTCAACAAACGAATTCAAAACTTAGCTAATGTTTTTTTTATTGAATTTGAAATATTAGATAATCATACAATTTTACATGTAAACATGAATAAAAAAATCGTCCGAATTGAGTAAGTAAAAATGATTAAAAATGATAGAGGGATACATACGCCTGCAGCAGGTCTGAACCTTGAGGGACACACAGGGATACACGTCCACATTAGGGACACAATAGCCAGGGATACACACGCCCGCACCAGGGACACACATTTTTCTTCTGGTCACTTTCGATCTAGTGTGTGTCCCTGGTGTGGACGTGTATATTCCAAGTCTCTACTATGTAGACCTGCTGCAGGCGTGTGTATCCTTAGATCATTTTTAATCATTTTTACTTCAGTTGATTCAATTTCGATTCTTTAAGATTTTCCATTGGAATTGATCTGGGACGAGGTCAATCTCATTTCACTCTTCAACTTAAGAACTTTGAAATTTTTTAATGATAGCATCGAAACTTTCTGTAAACACTAACACCGTTTGTTTAGTAACCCCCAATCGCAGTCAGAAGAAAATAGTTGGATTATTGTTTATAAAAGGCGGACTTCTCCACTGCTAAGAAAAATTGTTCCCCCGCAATATGATTATGTTCCGTTGATCAACCACATTGTACACGATATTAAAGGGCTGTTTACACGA